>JANHAO010018416.1:0-13603 GCA_026873985.1 Saraca asoca
GGATTAGAAGCTATGGAGGAAATCTCTATGTGCTTGTAATTGTAGATGATTATTCTAGATTTACATGGACCCTATTTCTGTCACATAAAAGTGATACTTTTGAAGCTTTTAAGAAATTAGCAAATGTTATTCAAAACAAGAAAGGGTAACTATAGTAAGCATTAGAAGCAATCATGGAGAAGAGTTTGAGAACTCCTTTCTGTGAATCAAGTGGCACAAGCCATAATTTTTTCAGCACCTAGGATACCTCAATAGAACGATATAGCTAGAAGGAAAAATAGGTGTTTAGTTGATATGGCAAGAACAATTTTGAATGAGAGCTCACTTCTAAAGTCTTTCTGGGCAAATGCAGTTAATACTGCCTACTATGTATCAAATAGAGTTTTAATAAGATCGATTTTGAATAAAACTCCCTATGAACTTAATTATGGAAGGAAGCCTAATGTGTCACACCTTCACATATTTGGTTGTAAGTGCTTTGTGCATAATAATGGAAAAGATAATTTGGATAAATTTGATGCAAAATTAGATGAAGTTGTTTTTTATTAGGTATTCTTCATCTAGCAAAGCCTTTTGTATGTATAACAAAAGGACTTTGAAGATTGAAGAATCCATACATGTTATTTTTTATGAGTTTACCTTAAGTGCAGACAGGTTAAGAATAGAAGATGATCAATAGAACTAGTTGATTTCTAACTCTTATTCAGAGGAGCAACAAGACCAATTAAGGATAAATGTTTTTATCCAAAGGAAGATGATGATGATGATGATACAGTCATCCTAGACATCTTTGAACCCAGTACTTCTTAAAAACAGTGGAAGATCATCCCAGAAATTTGATAATAAGAGAAACAACTAAATGGGTAACACATATTCATTTATGAAATATTTGCAACCACTTAGCTTTTGTTTCATAAATTGAGCCTAAAAATATTCAAGAAACCTTATAAGATGAAGATTGGATTTTAGCTATGCATGAAGAACTGAACCAATTCAAAAGAAACCAAGTATGGACACTAGTACCAAAACCTGGAAATAGTCTTATTCTAGGTACGAGATGGGTCTTTAGAAATAAATTAGAAGAGAATGGTTTGATCATAAGAAATAAAGCAAGGTTAGTTGCAAAGGGTTATAATCAGGAAGAAGGAATATACTATGATAAAACTTTTACACCAGTTGCTAGGCTAGAAGCTATTAGGATGTTATTAGCTTTGTCATGCTCTAGAAATTTTAAACTTTTTCAAATGGATGTCAAAAGTACTTTTTTAAATGGATACATTTCAGAAGAGATGTATGTTCAAAAACCCCCTAGGTTTGAGGATCACCTCTATCCAAATCATGTTTTTAAACTTCAAAAAGCTTTGTATGGATTAAAGCAAGTTCCTAGAGCTTGGTATGATAGGTTAAGTAAATTTCTAATACAAAAGGGTTTTAAAAGAAAAAAGGTTGATACTACATTGTTTATAAAAGAAAAAGGTTGACTCCTGATGTTATTATTTTCCTTTATTTACTTAAATGATATTGCAAATTTACTATCTTCATAGAAATTTACTTTTAATGGTATGGAGTGTGTAGGTTTTCAACGCCATGGCAAATTGAAGGAAACTAAGTTCTAGTATAAAAAAAAATCGATTTCCAAATGCAAGAGGCTTCATGTTAGAATAGATGTTGCGTTATTGGATTACATGTATTTTTAGTAAACATTATTTTCTTGATAAGTTGCTCACTCAATAAGTGTTAATGAAACTCACTCCATCTATTTTAAAAATGTTTTTAGGTTTCAGGATGACCACTTTTGAGAAGACTAGCTTGTCGAAGATTGAAGACATGAGCTTAAAAGAGATATTTGGCAGTTGAATTGTTGGTCACATGTATATATGTCTTGGGTTGTCTTACTTGTGTCAGTTGTGTTGTCATATGTCATGTGGTGTTGTATATGATCTTAATTGTCTATACAGGTGCTGGGTAGAGCATATAGCCCTCCATTAATATGTTGGCCTTAAGCTCAAAGTTCAAAAAACAAAGGAAATTTTGTCAAATTTTCTGTAGAAATTTATTTATTTTTATAATGAGAATAAGTATGATTTTTTCTTTAAAAGTTTAGAGTAATTGGTCCTTTAAAACTATTTCAATAAAATGTCCATAGTCAATTCTACAAGTTGAATATATAGTGTAAGGCTTGTAGAAAGTTGTCTCCAAGCAAGTTACTACCTTGGTCACGTTTCCAAGTTGAACATGACAAAGTTGATATCAAAGTATAGTCTAGAGTCTAGGTAGATGGGATAGAGGTCTCCAATTGCCAAAATAGGATAGTTATATCAAGTTTATGTTAATGTTCTCAGAAACGGAAAGCATAAATGAGGATATGTTGATGTCCACTCTAAAACATGACATAAATCTCCTTAAATCTTCGAGCCATAAGTTAATGTGTATATGTGTTTCTTAACCTTAAACCTCCTTACCTTATGATCATATATTAGAAATTGGTTTCAAATTTCCTTGAGAATGCCTCAGAATGACAATAGTCATTTGTTTTCATCTTTGATGAAATTGTAAATAAGTTTGAGAGGATCTAATTCTTAAACTAGCTAGTGGACGATAAAGCGAATTACACGTTGGTCCATTGGGAAAAGGAGATTAGTTTGATTTAATTAGAGATTTTGGGATGCTTGTTGCTTCCCAAAGAAATGAGTTACTTCCTTCCATGCTAAATCTGTACATTTTGTCTTCTCTAAGAATCATGCCATCTTCATTAAGACCCTTCGTTAAGTTATATCCTCGTCTCTCCCTCTGTAAATGTTTTCCCTGTATTACCAGTTTCAATAGATGTCTTGACATGAAACTGGCAAGCTTAAAAAGGGACCCAAACAAACAGACACCCTGTGACTTAGTAATGATAGGAAAACGAAGCCTTTGTCAAAAAAAAAAAGAAAAAAACTGAGTTTAGATTAAAAAAAAAAGGGGGGGTTGGATATTCTGCCTGTCTTCAATGTCCTTGAACTTTGTGTCAGACCCCTACTTTAGTTTTCAAACTTTTCAAAGATCACACTTGGTTTTGAAATCCTTACCTTTTCAGGAACATATCCTAATAGAGGCTAATGATTTTGCCTTGTTATTGGATAGCCTTGGTTTTTCATGTTTCGCTTCATTCTTGCTATTGACACTTATTTTTGGTACCAGTGAAGTAGTTGAAAGGCGTGTGGCCAATTCGTTTTCTTCCCAAATTCCAATTGTTGCTAAATTAGATACTCCTTGACCTTACTATTGTTTGGTTGTGGTGTATAGCGAAACTAGGCATACACCCCATGATCTATGTTTAATTCCGTTATTATATACTTCCTCCTTTATTTTCTTGTTTTAAACACCGAATCTTAGAATGTGCGTGAATGTAAATTAATCAAAACTATGGTAAACCACATTTTCTAGTTGAGTAAAACAGTGTCCTGCTTATCTCATGTTTTTTTCTAGAAGTTGTGGAAACCTTTACGTTTCCATTTCTGTAATAGTATAATAATCAGCTTTCTTGTTGAATGTTCCAAATTCATTTTGTAATTAATGCAACTATATTTATTTAAGTCTTACATCTAGACCTTATAAGAAATTAATGACTTTATGTATCTTTTTTTTTAAGAAAAAAATTACTTGTTCTGTGATAAAATGTTTAAAGACACCATTGCAACTAAATCATTTTGTACCTCTCATTTTAAGTTACGTTATTCAAATAAGTTACTCTTTGTATAAACTAAATGAACTTTAAATTTAGCATTAGTTAATTTCTATATTATAAATTTTTTTTATTATTTTAAAACATGATGTAAAATAATGTTGACTCAATATTGTTTTTAAATACTAAATTATTATTATCTACTATCTTGTATAGGTACTCATCCTTTTATGTTGTCATCATGTATAATTACCTAAGTTCTATATCACTAAAGTTTCTTTATAAATATAATCTATTGAATTGTTTTAAACGTACTTGATATAATAAATTTTAACTTAATTTAAAGGACAGAAATTTTATGTTTGAAATTTTTTTCAGCATTACCAAACTTATGCCACTCAAATTATTTATTTATCTTATATGTTCTGTGATGTTTAAACTTTTTCCTTATTGTATACAACTTAACGACTTCTCCATAAAACCACTCGAAGTTATAATTCATGTCTTTGTCGATTTCAAATGTTTTCTTCATTTTATTTAAATCCCATTTTATTTGATCTGAGATGATAAATAATCAGTTCTTTTAAATTATAAATCCAAATTAATTTCAGTGTATATAAGAAATACTATATATATTTTGAATGTGTTTACCGGAACTTCATTTTCGCAAGACATTTATAATATACAGAAGTGGTAGTGGGGTTTGAGAAGAGTTTGGTAAGGAATTTAATACTTCTAGGATTAGCTATGGATTTATTCAGGGAATTTTTAGGGCAACCATAAACTAAGTTATGACCCCTGAGGACCTAATGTGAGGCTGTCTATGATTTTGGTTTTATGCAATACAGTACATTTATGGCTCATTGGAGTTTGACTAATAGGATAGGTAGTCCATTTCCAAGTAGGGTTGTAGGATAAAATATTTAGCAATAGTTATAAGACGCCTTACCCTTCAGCTCAATTTGGAATTCCAAGTGACTACATTGTATTAATGATTGAAAGGGACCATTTTTTTATTATAAATTTCCTATTTGAAAATCATCATGTAAATGATTTGCGTAAAAATTATTTTTTTTTTAAAAAAGGAGAGAGTATTGCTTAGAAATATTCAAAGTTCACCTTGAAGGAATTTTAGTGAATGGTTTTAATCAAAAGTATACAATTTCTTAGTATATAATCTTCAGCATTTAAAACTTACTAATTATTTCCATAATTAGTTTACTTATCATCACTTTGGATACAGAGATTATTATACTTGGCAAATACCCTATTCTGTAATAAAACTTAGCTATAAACTGATTATCTTGCTTCCCCCCATTATCAATCTAGACTATAAATATTATTGAATATTTGTTGTGCTTTATTAAATTAGACTTTAGAGGGGATTACATTAAAGTAGTAGTCTAATTACTGTAATTACTTTATCCAAAGCCTATTCTTTAATCGAGAAATGCTTTCATAGAAGGAATTTTTAAAATAGATTTGTTGTGCTATTGATTTAGGTGAGAACTTAACGAGCTATGACTAAAAGGTTACATCATTGTAATTATAATTCATATGGTTAAAGTGTATATATTGTATAATGGAAATGGATAATTTATAGTTAGGACTTATGGATTATAGAGTTACTTAGAATGTAACAGTAGTTAATGGTTTGGAACCATAACTAAGAACGACATAATTAATAAATCTCATTAGTTTAGGAAATAAAGTAAGTATCAAGATATAGGATTAGAAATGATATATATATATGACTTAATTGGAATATGTATTGTTTCTAGAATATGTAACGAAGGTTAAATGTGTGGATGCTAGAAACTAGTATGAGTTCTTAGGTTAAACAATGAGTATAAGTTTTGAATATAGGTGTGGACTTATAAAACATCAAAAGAACTAAATACATGCATCGTACAAGGATTTGAAATAGCTAATTTAACCTTGCCTTGGGACTTGAGTCTAGCCAAAAAATCCAATATTGTTACCTTTTGGGGCCATACCCTTTTTCTTTTCCTCTTCTAAACCCTGCCAGGAATATCGCGAATAGCTAATATGTCCCACATATCAAATGATTGTTGCCTTTCTCTGTGCCAACAATACTTATAAAATTCGATGAAAAATTCTTTTGAAGGGAAGAGATTTTATAATACTCAAAGGCTTTATATAGAATAATTTTTTTTTTTTTTGGGATAGGTTAAGTAGATATGACTTTTAGATTCAGGTGTGGATCTATAGAGATTAAGGAGTTAATTGGGGAAAATTGTTTTAGACTGTGAGATGTGTATTTTAATTTTGTTTTGAGTTTGAATTGGTGGAGAGAATCAAATATCATAGTCTTCAAGATTCATATTCTCTTTTTTTCTTCCTTTTTGTTCTAACTACTTTTATCATTTTCATTGCTTAAAGTGTTTGTAGAATTCAAGGATGAATTCTTTTGAAGAAGGAGGATTTTGTAATATCCCGAATCTCAAAAAATAATTGGTATAAAAGTTTCTTTTATAATCTATAGACATGTTATTTATTCTAAATACTTGCTAACTATTTAACTTATTTTAGTGCAAATTGAAGTGTTAGATATTATTAAACGATGTTTCAATTTTATTAACTAGATTTTAAAATAAAAAATTGCTAAAAAAAACTAATTTACCCATTACTTATCATTTTAAAATGCTTAAAGTACTACTTGTTTTCACTATTCAATAAATAGCCAATTTGCTTGTGACAAGTTCTGAAACTTAAATTTTATTAAATGTCATTAAAATTTTATTTAGTTTGATTTTTCAAATTTATGAAAGCATAATTAGTACTTTATTTAAACCACTTTAATTCTTTAATGTGTATTACGTATATTTTAGTTTTAATAATTTGGAATTTAAAACTTATTAAGGTAGATTTTATATTAATGAAGTCGAATGTCAATTACTATTCTAATCACTAATCATTTAAAGTGATTTAAATAATTGAAGTGTTGTAAATAATGGGGTTGTTCAATTTATGAAATATTTATGTTCTTAGTCAATATTTTTTAAGATTCTAATTAACTAGACTTTTCTTTAATTTTTTAATGATAGATTTAAACTTTATTTTACTTTACTAGATGTTAAACCTATCTCAATTGAACTTTAGATGTAATGATTATTGTCACAAAACCTTTCTTTCTAAAAAAAAAAAATTATCTCCGTTTAAGGTTTAGTTCTTTAAAAAAAAAAATAAAAAGAAGTAGAAAACCAAACAATAGGATATCCCCTTCTCTATTTGTGAAACAAAGTGACAAGAGGGGGTGTAGACCAAAGGGTGACTCAATGCCACAGCTCGACATCTCTATTTGGCAACAACTTGCTAGCACCTGTAAGCGTCCCTCTAACTATGGCACTCTTATTCGTCGGTGACTTGTGTTTCAGTAGCTGCTATCATCCCTCTTCTTGCAGCCAAAGGTGTTGCTAAGAACCAGCCATGTTCAGCCATCCACCACTAGCCAGTACGGTCGAAAACTTGGTTGACCTCTCACCCATTCCACTGAAAGTAAAAACTAGACATTACAACTATTTCAGCTTAAATTAGATGTTATTGAACTTTTCCCTCTTTTCCATTTATAAACCTTCAATGTGTGTTTGCCACAAATGCACGGTATAGTTGTAGTAAACACTAGCAAGTACGGGTCGAATCCCACAGGGATCTTTATTAACTACTAGAGTTTGCAATTTAAGTTGTCTAAATCAAATAAGAGTATTGAAAATATCAAAGAAGACTAATAAAAGCGCAACATTGAATTAATAAACGAAGTTTGATTGTAAAAGCCTAGAATTGGGGTTCACCACACTTATAGTCTTCAACAAATAATATAAATCCTTCCTATTGTAATTACTTGGATAATTGAAGATGGTTTATCTTAAGTTAATTATTAGTCTCTTTTAAGATCTAATAATAGTACTTAAATTAACCTAATTGAACCTACTTTCATGGTTTAGATTAATTTAAGCCTTTTAAGATCAATGCTAACTAATTCAATCCTAAAAAAACTTAATATACTTTCGTAATTAAAATTTCCTTATTCAACTATTAGGATTCCAGTGATAATCTTCTCCTTTCGGTACTTCAATTATCTACCTAAAATCAGACAAAATAATGGCCAGATATTTTATTAAAAACTTAGCAGGCATAACAGTTAAATTAATTAATACCAGGTAATTATAATAGGAAAGCAATCAATAGTAGCAAGGGACGACAATTGGGTTATTCCCAATCCCAGAATGAAAATCTACTCACATATAAGGGAAATAAAAATCTAATTCATTATCATTGAATACTTCATAATATTCAATACAATGTAGAAAAATAAAGATGAAGATTGAAAGAGAAAAGCAGGATGCTAATTGATGAAAATAAAATAGAATCTTTGCAAGAACTTCAATCCATAAGAATATCTCTCAATCTACTTAGAAAAATGCCTAAAAATAGAAAACCTAACTAAGCTATATGAAAACTATCTAAAAACTCATTTTGGTAATGGAATAATGGCTTATATAGCAGGATAATAGTGTCTGAAACATGGCCATATCCTGTGACATGGCTAGCCTGTGTTTCATGCTCGAGATTTGCTAATGAATGCACCAAACACGGCCATATCCTGAGATATGGCTCGGCCGTGTTTAGTGCTTCCTTCTTTAATTTTCCTTGTTTCAATCATAGCTGAGTTGTGTTCTTCGTAGAGCTCTTTTCTTAGCTTCTTCTTAATGCAAATGTGCTCCGAGCTTCTACTTTCACCCTCCTTTCCAAGCCTTCTTGTTGACCTACAAAGAGAAATACAAATCACAGTAGTACCAAAGAACAAAAATACTACACCAAAACAAAAAGAGCAAAGAAATCACAAGTTACCAACAAATCAAGAGATTAAAATCAACATAATATTATGCATTTTGCTCGTTTGTCAACCCTCACCTCCAATTTTGATGAACGTTGAAAATTTTCCCTTAAACTAGTTTCAATGTGTGAAGCTAGGAATTAAGAGCGTTTGTGTCAAATTCTGCTATGTCAAAGTTTGTTTGTCATAGTTGGTTGTTGTTTGGAAGCCAGCACCATTTATGCCCTCAATTTCAGTCTTTGTTTAAAGCTCACTTTTCCCTTTCCTCCTTCATTCAATTCTACCTTGCAAGGCATGCAATTGTGATATTGCTATTCTTTGGGTTATAGTTGATTAAAGTAGTAGTTTAAAATTAAGTGTTTAAGGTAGTGAAAGTATGGAAAGTAAATTGGATAAAAGTAATTTATTCTAAGTGAGGTTAAGAATTTAACAAAAGAACCACATTCTTAACTTACTAGGAACTCAAGAAGCATGGAAGGCTTACTATGTAATTTTGGAGCTTGGAAAGACAATGCATCATCTTGAAGCTTGGTGAAACCATGGAACTTAGAATGCCTAAAATTAAGCTCAAAAAGCTCAATAATTATAAGTAAATGAATTATGAATTATAAATTGATTTTCAAGCTCTTATTGGATACTTGGGTTTGCAAATAGGAATCTATATATGAATAAGTATTGTTAAGTGTTGAATAACTTGTCTTATAAGTTGATTATGAGACTTTAGCTATTATAAAGTAATTGATTATTTTAAATATTGAATAATATTATCCTATAGCATGGAATGATTTGGAACTACTAATATAAGAACTATGGCTTTTAAAAGAGAGAATAGGATCTTGGAGGTATTTCTTGTAGAACCCCCAAGTGCACTTGGAACCAAAAATGGAAAATCATGACCATTAATATGGTGAAGGGATAAGGGGAAAGTAACATGATCGAGGGATAAAGTAAACGGAGCTTGATCATTGAAAATTGTATATTGATATTAGGTCACTCAAAGAAAGTCACCTATAGCTTCTATTGGTAAGTGAAAACCAAGCATCTTATTCTTTCCTCTTTTTTTTTCTCTTGATGAAATGGTGTTTCAAACTAAATAGTTAGAATTGTATCCTATATAAGATTGTGACCTATCTACTCTTGAGTGTACACTACTTGTGTGTATGAAAATTATCTATATACCTTCCTTTTATGTTATATTGAGATTTTGTTAGCCTATTCTAAATTATTATACTTATCATCTATGTTGCTAGTTAATTCTCTTTAGTATTGCATAGAAAGACTAGTATTTGAATGTGTAGTTTTCAAGTAACTTTGACATTATTATTTTCCTTTATATACTTAAATGATATTGCAAAATTTACTATCTTCATACAAATTTACTTCTAATGGTATGGAGTGTGTAGGTTTTCAGTGCCATGGCAAATTGAAGGAAACTAAGTTCTAGTATAAAAAAAAAAATCAATTTCCAAATGCAAGAGGCTTCATGTTAGAGTAGATGTTGCATTATTGGATTATATGTATTTTTAGTACACATTATTTTCTTAGTAAATTATTCGCTCATTGAGTTTCCATGAAACTCATCCCGTCTATTTTAAAAAGGTTTTAGGTTTTAGGATGACCCACTTTTGAGAAGACTAGCTTGTCAGATATTGAAGATATAAGCTTGGAAGAGATATTTAATAGTTGAATTGTTGGTTACATGCATATATGTCTTGGGTTGATTTATCTGTGTCAGTAGTGTTGTCATATGTCATGTGATGATGTATATGGTCTTCATTATCTATACAGGTGCTAAGTAAGGCATATAGCCCTCCACTGATATTTTGGCCTTGAGCCTAAAGTCCAAAAAATAGAGGAAACTCTGTCTTATTTTTTTATAGAATATTCATTTTTTTTATAATGAGAATAAGTATAAGTTTTCTTAAAAAGTTTAGAGTAATTGGTCCTTCAAACCCACTTTAATAAAATGTCCATCATCAGTTCTACAAGTCGAATATGTAGTGTAAGGTTTTTAGAAAATTGTCACCAGGTTACTTACTACACTAGTCACATTCCCAAGTTGGAACATGACAATACAGTATTAATGATATTGCCATATGTTTTATGTTATTTTTGAAGGTGCATATTTATTCTATGGTATATCAATGGAGACATTTAGACCCTATTTTATTATTATATTGAGATTTATTCTCATTTTAGGCATCTTGGACGGATGCACTGACCATTTCATAAAGATATACATATGATCACATTTTGATGTGTATGTATATTTTCTCATAATTCCACATTACGTTTCGGTCGTTGGAACATAAGTATTCAAAACATATATAACATTAACATCCCTGTTGGATATGATTATCTACATTATTGGATACTTATGCTTGACTTATGATTGTAATGGTGTCATTGTTGTTATTGGCATTTATTGTTGTGGCCACATATTGTAATCCAAGTTGCCATTTATTAAACTATATTGTCCAAGTAGGAGATTGTTGGAATTTTCCTATATGGACACCATAGTTTAATTAAATCATATGTTATTGGATTAAGTAAATGTCACAACAACTAATTATTATAGATCAATCAATTATGTGATCAAATTATTGGACCTATAATGACATCTAAACCATTAATGGAATTTAGTAGTGTGAGCCTTGTCACTAGACCAATGATGATGGGTCAGTTGACTCAGTAGAGATACAGTAAAGCAGGTCCTTACTTATATCCTAATAGAGCTGTAGTTATCCCATCGAGACTTCAGTTATAATTTTCTCTCCCTTCTCTCTATTAGGGTTAGAAGGAGTGAACCTGCTAAAGGAGTATTTGTTATAACGGTTTTTTACATAACATCAAGTATGATTTTATTATTATTAATTAAATTTTCTCTCCTCTCTCTCAGTTAGGGTTATCCAATTTTCGACACTTCTTGCACTAAATAGACTCTTAATAAAATTTGTTTCTCATCTTACCTTTTGTGTCTTGTTATCTATTGCTACAATAATTTTTAAACTTGATGCACTTTGGTTGCAACTTTCATGCATTTACTTATTTATTGACTATAAGTCAAAATTTGTTAAGATACTTGCATTTTAGATAATGTGTATATGATTAACAATAGGCTTGCATTTGAAGAGCAACAGACAAGCAAATTTCACATGACTTGTGTTGACGTCAGATTTTGGTTCTAATCCAAACTTCGGCCAACGGGGGATTCTTTTGGGACCTCAAACTGTTGACTGGTTCTCAAACAAGAAATCGATAGAGAAAACTAAGAAAGAAGGGAGAGCAATAGGGAAACACAAGGTTTTTAACGTGGTTCAGCCAAATCTGGATGGTATCGGACCCTACGTCCATGGTAGTGTATTGATCTGAGAATAGTTTTATAGACTTTCAGTATTCAGTCATCTCTCCCTTTAAAATTCATCTCCTTCCTGTATTTATAGAGGAGATGAGGTTACAATTATAATTTTACATATAGTAAATCTATTACATCAGTATTTAATGTACAAGACCTGAATAGAGAGACTAAATCCTAAAATTTGGCTACTATAGATTACCTCCTGCAGGTGGGTCCTGTATGTCTGCTGGGTAGAGTGTGATTTTGATCTTTTATCTAGCGAGCTCCCAAGTCACTAGTCGCATCTCGCCAGCTAGTTCCTTTGGTCTGGAGGTGTTTGTCCTCAGATCAGGGAGCTTAAGTTGGTTATATCAGGGATGAGCTTAAGCTGAGGAGGTCGCTTCACATCGCAAGCTGGAGGTGCAGCGATCTGAGTACTTCTCGAGCTGGGTCTTTGTCGTGCTCAGGCTGTTCACTGGTCCATTAAAGATGATCTGATTTTTGCCCATAACATAAGCCCCCCAACTCTCAGCTTACTTTGTAGGCTGAGAGTTGAAACTTTTTAGCATCTGTTTAGTCAAAGTCCCTTCCATGATTGATATTTCATCTGTTCTAGGCTATGCTTTCTATGGCATGTGTCTGATGATTGCTGGTGAGTTAACCTTAACCCTTCCCGAGACAATAAATGATGGTGATTAGGGGGGATGAATCTGGACTCTTCGGTGGAGCCAAACTTAGCTTTATTTAAGGGAAGAGGAACCCCTTCTGCCTTTGTACTGTGAAAACAATAAAGATTCCGAATAAACCTCCATTACTTTCGATGTTTTGGCTCTCCACTAGGGTTTATCTGGCTTATTGCATAGGGAGTTCAGAAGATTTGACTTCTTTGATAACATGGAGGGATCTTATACGAATCTTGGATTATGTCCTCTTGGCATCGCTGTGAGGCAATTGTTTGGCTGGCCAAGTTCTTGACACTTCCTGATTTGCTTCCTTCATGAATTAGAATAGGAGCTGGAGGCCAGAAAAATAAGGAGCAGTTGCGCTACCACCGGGGAAGCATTGGAAGGAAAAATTTGAAGATCCTGGTAGGCTTAGTGGCCAGCCCTTCTTCTTAGAAGAAAATTAGATATAGCTTTTCCCCTTGTATTTTGGCTTTCTGATGTAGTTTTACCTCGTTGAGGCTTTTTAATGAATAAGATTTCCTTTTGCGATCTCGATATACTATCTTTATTTTTTCTGCGACTACAACAATGCAAACTTTCGTAGCTTATGATGACAAGCTTAGATAGCCAATCAGCCTAACATTTTTTAATATAATAGTCATAAACAATGCTTTTTACATATGTCATAAGAGCTGTACATAACCAGAGGGTCGCATGAGAGTTGCGAACAATCAACCGTATATGAGCTAGAAGTTAAGCCAATGCTATTCGCCTTAGGAAAATGATTAGCTCATCAATTCCTTATGCTTCAGCGAGCACGTAACTACACTAGCACTGAGTGTTTAAGAGTGCCTTCGCACCTCAACGAGCACACAGCCGCGCTAGCAAAGTGAGTTTATTTTGAGCGTCTCCACACCTCAACGAGCATGCAGTTATGCTGGTTAAGTGAGTTTATTTTGAGCATCTCCACGCCTCAGCGAGCATGCAGTTACGCTGGTTAAGTGAGTTTATTTTGAGTGTCTCCATGGCTCAGTGAGCCCACAGCTTAATTGGTTAAGTGAGTTTATTTTGAGCGTCTC
>JANHAO010018417.1:0-13636 GCA_026873985.1 Saraca asoca
ATGAATGCTTTACGCATTGTTGTATGTACACTTTTGACAATTAATGAGAATTTCTCTTTCTGGCCAATCAACTGTTCTTTACTTTTTGATCATTCGCCTTTTTGTGAGTGAGGAGAGAATCGCGTGTGAGCCGCATTCTAAGAATCTCATTAGTGATGTGTGAGATACATCCACATGAGAGCTGTGGGGAGTTCATCCGCACGAGAGCTGCGGGGATTTCCTGCAAGAAACGAAAATACATATTTTTGTTTTATTTTTCGAGATTACGAGATAGGTTTGAGGATCGTTTTGTTTGTTTTTGTTTTTCGAAGCCGCGAGGTAGGCATAAAGCATTTCACCCTCAGGCGTTGTGAGGTAGGCATAAAGCGTTTCACCCTCGGGCGTTGCGAGGTAGGCATAAAGCATTTCACCCTCGATTTTGTTTTTCGAAGCCGCGAGGTAGGCATAAAGTGTTTCACCCTCGAGCGTTGTGAGGTAGGCATAAAGCGTTTCACCCTTAGTTTTGTTTTTCGAAGTCGCGAGGTAGGCATAAAGCATTTCACCCTCGGGCATTGTGAGGTAGGCATAAAGCGTTTCACCCTCGGTTTTATTTTTCATTTGGCAAGGTGAAAATCATTTGCCAAAGTGGAGCGCAGGACTCTTAGGGAATTTGCAGCCAATCGGCGAATTTCATTGATTCAGTACACAGTAGTTAGTGTAACCAAGTATTATTAAGGATAGATACACATCATGGGATCAGAATATAGTTTTGATGGAGGGCTCAGGCTCCTGGGTGATAACTCGCTAGGCCTGTTGAGCGCACTGTCCAGATGGGTTCACCACATAGTCTTGTAGTCAGCCTCTTCTGATGAGGCGCTCAATGGCATCTTTTAACATTCGACATTCTGAGGTGGTGTGTCCAGCCTCATTGTGGTAGGTACAGAATTTGCCTTAATCTCTAGGCTTGGCCGACGTCCTCATTGGTCTAGGTATACCAAAGTCCTCGTTATGCCTTTCAGTGGTGAAAATCTTATCCTGCGTATCCGACAGGATGCTATAGCTCTTGAAGCAGCCGTTGGGTCGCTGAGGCTTTGCTTTCTTTGCAAGATGAGGAGAGGGGTCGGTGTGGCCTTCGCTACCCCTCTTTTTGCTTGTGGAGGGACCACTAGGGCCCATTCGTGGTTTGAATTCCTCGGTTCTGAAGGTTTCTTCCCACCTTATCTGTTTTGTCACCCGATCATAGAATTCAGCGAGGTCTCGAGCGGGGGACTTGTAGAGGCTTCTGTATAGTTTTTCATCTTTGCGAAGTCCCACTGAGATGGCTATTAGGATACTCTCTTTCGAGGGGTTTTCCACGGAGTTGGATTCATGTCTGAATCAGGCCACATAATCCTTGAGCGACTCGTCCTTGCGCTAGAAGATCATTGCAAGATGGCAAGGAGGTACTAGTTGTTTCTTCAGTGCTCAATACTGATTGATGAATTTTCTTTGGCATTCCTCCCAGCTACCAATGTTGTAAGCGGGGAGGCGCCTGAACCATGTTCGAGGTGTAACTCCTAGTGTGGCAGGAAATACGTGGCACTTCACCAGGGGATCGACCATCTAGAGGTCCATTTGAATGTTGAACGCATCCAGGTGGTCGCTTGGGTCACTGTTTCCGTCATATAACGGGATAGCGGGCACTTTGAGTTTCTGTGGGAGAGGTTGTTTCTCAATTTCCACAGAAAATGATGAGCCTTCTTCTGGGCGAGGTTGCTGACTTTGAGGCTGAGGGTTTTCCTCCAGTCATTCGAGCCTTCGGAGGACTTCCTCCATCGCTGGGGTTCGCCTTTCAGGCTGCGAGGTAGAACTTTTCACCTGATGTGAGCCCCCCAGTCGTTCGCTGTCGTGGTCATTGCGGACCTCTCTCTAAGCTTCTCCGTGAAGCTGTTTAAGTTAAGCCATGACTTCTTCCTGTCTTTGACCATTTTGTGCCTGAGCTTGAGCAAGCATCTTAACTGTTTCAGTCAACTCTCTGACTGTGTTTTCAAGTGCTACATGGGACTGCCGAGGCATCTGAGCCTCTTGAGTTTCGGGTGCAGTGTTATGCTACTGAGGAGCCAGAGCAGTGGAGCTGCGAGTCATTCTTCCTCTAGCCATTGCTGGGTCGAAATAGTGATTATAGAGAGTAGACGGTCCCCACAGACGGTGCCAAAGATGTTGATGTCGAAATCTGGTCCGTATGGAGGAGCCAAACTTTAGCTAATGGGAAAGAGGTTCTACGGATTGATGCTGCTTTTGAAGTGCAGGAGATGAGCCAAGAGGAAGAGAGGAAAGGAAAGACAACGTTTTTAATGTGGTTCGGCTAAATTCGGACAGTACCGGACCCTACGTCCATAGCAGAAGTTTTTATTAATGAAAAGCTTAGGCAAAATTTCTGCTTACAAGAATTGTACAAGAATTGCCCCTTTTCCTTTAACAAGGTGTTCCTATTTATAGAAGGAAAGTATGGGGACATGCATTAATTACAAGCTACAGTTACATTACATAAAAAAAATAAGGGAGACAATGACAAGACTGTAAAACGGCTGCTGCAGGAGGTGGTCTATAAGGTAGGCCCTCCAGGCTGGCCGTAAATATGCTTTTATCGGCATCAATGGTTGTTGCTCATTGAAGTCGCTCGTTCATTGCCAGCGCGACTCAGCGTTTGCACCGGGTATGGTGAGCGAGAGAGCTAGACGTCGCTTAGTCAGGTTTGAGCAGGGAGGTCGATCATTCGCTGAGTCGATCCTCATGGAGACTGGCTCAGTTGGTCATTGTGAGCCACTAAGCCGCTTTCTAATGGGCCTTTCGTTGATGATTTGCATATCAAACGATTACGAGTTTTGTGACCGTTTTCTACATATAACAATAAGTGATGATTGATGATGATGGCTTGAGGCTATGACTTATGACTTAATTAATATGATGTGATATGAAATATGATTATATGGCTATGATGCACATATGTATTGTCCTTGTTAAGACATTCATAAGTTAAGTATGAAATTATGTCATTAAGCCTCAGACTCACTCTTCTGTGGACTATTTTTTATATTCTTAAGAAATTGAAGTCATTCCTTCTTCAAAAAGTAAGACTAAGTAATGATCCAATAGAGATTATTGCCAATGTTTTCATGACTACCATTGAGAGTCCTCTAAGAGTATATCGAATTAAGACCCATTGTATTGTCATTTCAAATCCAACTAGTTGTAAGATGTTACATGAGGTTGAAATCATACCTCTGGAGCCCCCATACGTACTCTTAATGATGGCCATGAGGTGGTTTGACCTTTAGGATTTAACCATCCATCTATATATATTTTGCTAACTTATGAAAAATTTGTAAATAGAATGGCCACAGGATACCCCAAAGGCTTAGTTAGTTTAACCCATACATGATTTCATAATGAGACATAGGTTAATCTAACTTTTTGGTTACCTTGCCCTTGAGGAGATATGAAGGGTAAAGTAGGGTTTCCTCTAAGCTAGTTAGTAGTTGATATATCACTTTTGGAAACATGTAGCAAAATTGTGAACTAATGTTTAAAAAGGAGCATGTGCCTATTGGGTAATGCCTTTGTATATAATATAGACATGTTTATAGTCCCATGTGTCTATCCTTTTTTTATTACAAACTTATTAATTCTTAACTAACCAATCAAGATTAAATGAATGTGATGCGGAAGTATTAATGTGATTATGAGTAGGAAAGGATAAAGGAGATAGTGGTGACAGGTTAAGGGCTGATGATTATCAATCGGTGATTGATATTCATGCTAATCATGGCTAAGAATTTGGGTTGTAACATGTTTGGTATCATAGCAAAGATTTAGGCTAAACCCGTGAGCATAGGCATGCATGCAGAGTTATTTAGAGTTGTATGGTGGTGGTGGTTTCATCAAGTGTTAATAGGAATAGGACCAGTAGCACATATTGCTAATACCATTCCCGTTGACCTTATGGAATATGTGTCCACATCGATAATGTTAAATTGAAATCTTTTGTATGTCCTGATGATCTAATCAATTTTCTGATGTAGTCTATGGGGAGAACTAGAAGACAGGAAGGTCAAAAGTCTGAATCTAGTAATGAAGGGTCATCCATTGGATGAAATAGCCCACATCGTGAAGTGGGCAATAATCTTGAAGCCTTTCAATAGGCAAAAAATTTAGTTCAGGAGGCAATGGATTGCTTGATGCATGTACTAACACAAAACCAGAATCAAGGTTAGAGTAAGGAGTCTGATAGGAATAGGAGAAATGAAAGAATTCAAACCTCTCATGCTAAAAATGAATAAGAGAACATATTACAAATCATTCATGAGTTTCTAAAACTAAAACCATCTCGATATGCCGGAATAGATCTTTCCACGAACCTGTATCAATTTCATGATCAAATTGAAAGACATGATAGGATGTTGTAGTGTCCTAAACCCTTATTGATAGAATTGTTAGAGCATTAGTTAGATGATTTGACACATTACTGGTACGTAGGAGCTATCAAAGGGTGAGCTGTTGATGCTAAACCATTAACTTGGATGATGCTCTAAGAAACCTTAATTAATTGATTTCTTCCTCTTAATGACTAGCAAGCGAATGCCCAAAAGTTTAAAATTTGAAACAAGAGAACCTATCCGTGAGTGAATATGATGCCTAATTTACTTGACTTTTATGATGTGCTCCTCACTTAATTCTCAATGAAACTATGAAGGTAAAAAGGTTTATGCAAGGGCTTTGTGATTATTGCTTTGATTGTGTTAAAGTTAATACAGACATGACATACCAACATGCCATGAACTAAGCCTTGTGAGTCAAAATGAGGTCTAAGGAATGTTGTGACAATAAAGTGTCCATTAGTCATAAGAAGGGAGCCTGATCTAAGGGAAACGGTATCACACCTAGTTGAAGACCAACTTCAGCTCATAAAACACCACCTAGTGGTTTGAAAGGGAATTTTATTAAACCACCCTAATCACAAAATTTGTTTACAAGAAGAAATATGGGAGGTCAATCAATTTTAAATGCTTTTGTTCCATTGTATAGAAGAAATACACCCCAGAGTTAGGGGAACTCCAACACTACTATGCCACAATGTAAAGTCTACAGTACAATCATCATGGACCATGTAGAAGAGATCTGATGGGATGTTTTTGATGTGGACAACCCAAACATAAAGTGAGAGAATGTCCTATAAATGTGAGTGCTTTAGGATATGGTGCAAATTATCAAGCTCGACCTCAAAGTCAGCCAATAACATAATCTATAGCTTCAGTAAGAGCACCAACTATGTCTGGTAGGAGTGATGGAAGAGGTAATCGAGGGAGAAACATTGGTGAAGCTATAGCAAAAGTCTATAATCTTATTAGACAAGAGGTCTAAACATCGAATGTTGTAGTTTTAGGTACTTTGAAAATATATGATTTGCCAACTCAGATATTGTTTGACCCTGGAGCTACTCACTTTTTTATTACAAAGAACTTGTCGATTTACTAAACAAACCTAGTGAATTGATAGAATCACTGTTAATAGTAATGACTCTAGTTGGCAAGACCTTTCTAGCTGACTACTTGTTCAAAGACTATGCTATGATGATAGGAGATAAGCAAGTACCTATAAATCTAGTAATATTAGACATGGTTAATTACAATGTAATTCTAGGTATGGATTGGTTTTCTTGATACCATACATGCATGGATTATTTTGATAAGATGGTTACATTTCATGTGCACAAATATTCTCATGTAGTGTTTCAAGGAGAAAGGGTAGCTGAGATAGTTAGTTTGATATCTAGTGTGCAAGCTTAGAAATTGCTAAAAAAGGTGTGCACAACTTATTTAGCTGTGGTAAAAGACTTGGAGCAATCTATTCTAAATCTAAGTGAGGTTTTGGTGATATGTGAGTTCCTTAACGTGTTTCTTACTGATTTACCTGGATTACCGCTGGATAGGGAAATCGAGTTTACGATTGATAATGGTTTCATTCGCCCCAAGTATTTCACCATAGGGAGTACTCGTGCTCTTTGTCAAAAAAAAAAAAGATGGAACACTATGGTTGCGTATTGATTATTGTCAATTGAATAAGGTGACTATCAAGAATAAATATCCCTTTCCGCATATTGATGATTTATTTGATCAGTTGCAAAGGGGCATGATATTTTTCAAAGATAGACTTGAGATCTGGGTGTCATTAGTTGAAAATTCATAAAGAAAACATACCAAGATTACTTTCCATATGCATTATGAGCACTACTAATTTCTTGTAATGTCTTTTGGGCTAATGAATGCCCTAGCTATTTTTATGAACCTAATGAATCACATCTTTAAACCATTTTAGGATAAGTTCATGGTCATGTTATTGACGATATCCTAGTATACTCTAAAAGTGAAGAAGAATATGACCAACATTTGAGAATAGTGTTGCAAACTTTACAGGAGTATAAGCTTTATGCGAAAATTTTCAAATGCAAATTTTGGGTGACCACTATCAAGTTTCTCAATCATGTAGTGCCATAAAAAGGGATACGAGTTGATCCTCAAAAGGTAGAAGCCCTAGAAAATTGGCCAAGGCCTATGATGGTTATAAAAATCTGAAGTTTCTTAGGATTAGCTGGATACTATTGAAAATTTGTCAAGGATTTCTTTGAGATTTCTGTGTTGTTAACTAAGTTGACTCAAAAAGGAGTGAAATTTGAATGGAATTCTACATGTGAAGAAAGCCTTCAAAAGCTAAAAATATGCTTGATGATAGCTCTAGTATTATAATTGTCATCTGGATCAGGCAGCTACATAGTGTATTGCGATGCTTCATGAATTCGACTTGGATATGTATTGATGCAAAATGGAAGAGAAATTATGTATATATCATGACAATTGAAGAAACATGAGCAGTTGGAAATGGTAGTGGTAGTTTTTGATTTGAAAATATGGAGGCACTATTTGTAAGGAGAAACATGTGAAATTTATATGGACCACAAAAGCCTAAAATATTTCTTCAAGTAAAAAGATCTTAATGTCAGACAACAAAGGTGGATGGAGCTGGTAAAGGATCATGAATGTTTGATAATGTATCATTTTGGTAAGGCAAATGCAATAACGGATGCAATAAGTTGCAAATCAATAAGTAATTTGGCTTGTCTTCTTTCTAAAGAAGAAAAGTTAATGTGTTTTTACCCAGAACTTGAGAAGCTTGACATACAACTAGAAATTCTAAATCAAACCTTAAATTTTAGCTCACATGACAATATAATTGGTGATGGTTGATTGTGCTAAGGAAGCTCAGAAACAAGACCTATAATGTGTGATTCTTAGACAAAGGGCAGAAGTGAAATCAGACTCAAAATTTGTAGTTGACAAAACATGAGTACTTAAAAAGGAAGGATGATTAGGGGTTCCCTCCAGTGTTCATAAGGACTTGTTACATCAAACTCATAATGGAATGTTTAAGATGTATAATGATTTGAAAGAGATGTTCTGGTAGGAAGGCATGAAACGAGATGTGCTTGAATATGTGATTAAATGTCTTACATGTTAACAAGTGAAAGTAGAACATCAATGTCCTATAGGATTGCAACAATCCATCAAAATTATGCAATCGAAATGAGAGAGTATAATGATGGACTTTTTAGTTAGATTGCCAAGGTCACCAAAAGGCTACAATTCAATTTGGGTTATCATTGATCACCTAACCAAATTGGCTCATTTCTTGCTAGTCAAGATGACTTTTCAAGCTATTCAATATGCACAAATGTACTTAGATTAGATAATTCCTTTACATGGTGTGTCATTGACGATCATTTTGGATCATGGTATTCAGTTTACTTCTCACTTTTAGCAATCATTTCAACAAGCATTAGGTACTCAATTGTGATTTAGTACTACTTTTCATCTAGAAATGGATAGTCAATCAAAGCGAATGATTTAGGTTCTGGAAGACATGCTTCGGCCATGAGTGATGGAATTCAAGGGGAGTTAGGAAAAGTATTTGTCATTTATTGAATTTGCCTACAACAACAGTAATCAATCTAGCATTCAAATAACACTATTTGAGGCATTGTATGGAAGGAGATGTAGATCTTCGATACGTTGGTTCGAGCCTGGAGAGGCAAAAATGTTAGGACTAGATCTTGTAGCAGACGTTGTTGAAAAGGTGCAACTGATTCATGATCAAATGAAGGCGACTCAAGGCTAGTATAAATTGTATTCGAATAAGAGAACAAGCGAATTAGAATTCGAGGTTAACAATTAAGCGTTCCTTAAGCTATCTCCTATGCAAAGAGTCATGTTCTTTGGTAAATGGGGAAAATTGACACTGCAACCATTTTGAATTATCAAGCGTATAAGAGCCATGGCTTATCAATTAGAATTGACAATCCAAATGCAAGGAATCCACATAATATTTCATGTTTCCATGATAAGGAAATATGGTCCTGATGAATCTTATATAATCAAGAAGGAATCACTTCGATTAGATACCAAGCTGACCTATGAGGAGCAACCTATAACTATTCTTGATCAACAAGTTTAGAAGATGAGATTAAGAGAAGTTCCTATGGTCAAAGTACGATGGGGATGACATGATGAATAAGAAGCTACATGGGAATTGGAATATGATGTATAAGAAAAGTACCCCCAATTATTCGATAAAATCGCGTATAGGAATATTTAGTATAGGATGTTATTCATCATTGTTATTTCATTTTATTATTAATTTATTGTCATTATTTAGAATTATTTAGAATTCAAGGATGAATTCTTAGAAGGGGAAGAATTGTAATACACCGAATTTGCTAAAATTAATTTTGATAATAAAATAGATTTTCAAAAAATCTGAAAAGGTAAATTTGAAAGTTTTGCTTTCAAAATAGTAAATCCTGAGAAACGAAGTGTCTGGATATAGTAGAAATAAATTATGTGAATTTATGTAATTCTCAGAAAGTTAGGATTTCCTTTTCAATTGGTTGTAAGATAAATTTGAGTTTTTGAGATTTAATTTCCAAAAAACTTCAAAAGAATTGAAACTAGGGTTATAGGTACCCAGTGGGTATAAAATTATAGTTGTTATGAAGGTAACGAATTTAGCTAATTTGCGTTAAAATTTCATAGTCGTTGGTTATCAGTGAGTACGTTAAATCTAGACTCAAAATCGAGGAAATATGAAAAGTTTTTTAAAAAAAATTGGTCAACTTGAAGTCAAGGGTCAAATTGACACAAATTTTCCCTTTTTTCCCTTAATAGGGTTGGTTTCTTTTCCCTTTTTTTTTTCTTTCTAGCCATTTCTAGTTGCATCCATACAACATTTCATCTTCACCAAGCAAGCTTACACACTCTCTCTACATCTCTCTCTTTCTCTTTTCAAGTAAGCATTTAATCCTTCATATTAATTTTTTATATTTTTACTACTGAGTCCTCTCTTCTTTCTCTTTAATTTGGTAGTAAAATCTTGTTTATTCACTAAGTATAATCTGAGTTATAAATTTTTGAATGTAAAAGTCACTATTCATTTTATTGTTCAACATATGAACCCACATAATTTTCTGATGTTTTTAGAGCCTGAATCTTTTATATCTAGCTTGTTTCTATGGAATAAAATCATAATCTAATATTATATGATTAAGTAATGAGAGAAAAATTTTGAAAATCTAAGAAGCTAACATAATCTTCTTCCTTGTTCATGAAGAGTGTCGAAGACTTGTGTTGATTCAATTTGATTTCTTGTTTCCAACCACTAAGGTGAGTGATTCTTACCTTTCTTATGAATTATAATGCAAATATTTGATTGTGATCCATTGAATATTGGTGTAAGTTAAAGAAATTCGGTATTTGTGATTGTATCGTAAAAGTTTGAGTTTAAGTGCATTTATTGATATAAATTTCGTTTCATGTTTGAAAAAGTTAGAATTTATGCTTATTTAAGCTTCTAAAATAATGATATGTTGAACCTATATGATTTGGTACAAATTGGATAATTTTCCCTTATTTTGTCTACTATTGTTCTGCAAAACTAGAGCTCACGAGTCGAATCACACTATTTTATGCTAAACCAGTGATCATGCTCGTGGAAATCGAGTTA
The DNA here is from genome assembly GCA_026873985.1 of Saraca asoca. Classification (NCBI taxonomy): domain Eukaryota; kingdom Viridiplantae; phylum Streptophyta; class Magnoliopsida; order Fabales; family Fabaceae; genus Saraca; species Saraca asoca. Next base: position 10,069 of record JANHAO010018417.1, read on the forward strand.
TGTTATGTCTTGGGATCCGAGTTAGAAATATAACTAATTTCTTGTGATTCAAATCAACCTTTCATACCCTTTTTTTTCATTCTCATCATGATTTTGATTGCATAGCTACTTTGGAGTTCCGAAAAGTTTATAGTTTTGGGGAGTAGACTCACATTTTTGTACTGAATCCTTGTGAGTCAAATCGAACCCTCCTTATTTGACCCTTGCAATTTTATTTGTAGTTCAACAATGATTATGCTCGTGATTCTAATTACACCTCCAGATTTGTATGCACTTTTACAACTAAACTCATTTCTCTAAAGGGCAACCCTCATTGTTCTTGATCTAGCTTTGTATAGCTTTTAGCCACTTCCTAACATGAGTGTTAGTAAGTATAAGTGAGTAACTTATATGCTAATAACAATTAATCTACTAATTATTTATACATTGATGTTATGGTAACTATCTGAATAGCTATTTTGATAAGGTTACAAGAGTATGTGTTTATGATGGTAATGGATTGTGAACCATGTGATAAGATATGATACTGTGAGAAAGCTTGAAATTTCCTTATAAAATATGAGACTATGAATGATGATATTGAGATGAGATTGGGGAAAATGAACTAGATCCCCAAATCTGCATGTTTTATTATGGTGCAAAGGATAAGGTAGAATTTATAAGGATAAGGTTGGATTTGTGCTAGATAAGACTAGAAAGGAGTAATAAGGAGAATTTTGATTGATAATATTTATTTTGCTTATTACCTGAATTGTTATTTTGAGAAATATTGAATGAGATATAAAGTGACTTGACAACTGATGATTGATGATGATGGCTTGAGGCCATGCATTATGACTTAATTAATATGGTGTCATATGAAATATAATTATATGGCTATGATGTACATATGTATTGTCCTTGTTTAGAAATTCTTAAGTTAGGTATAAATTTATCTCACTGAGCCCCAGACTTGCTCTTATGTGAACTATTTTTCAGATACTTAAGAAATTACATTCATTCTTTGTCCAAAAAGTAAGAATAAATAACAATCCAATGGAGATTATCGTCGGTGTTTTCACTAATGCCATTGAAAGTCCTCTAGAAGTATATTAGATTAAGATCCACTATATTGTTATTTTTAATCTAGTTAGTTATGAGATATTACATAAGGTTGAAATCATATCTCTGGAGCCCCCAAATGTACTTTTAATGATGGTCATGGGATGGTTTGACCTTTAGGGTTTAACCATCCATCTATAGATATATTTTGCTAACTTTTGAAAATTTTGTAAATAGAATGGCCATAGGATATCCTAAGGGCTTAGTTAGTTTAATATATGCTTGGTTTAATTATGAAACATATGTTAATCTACCTTTTAAATTGCCTTGCCCTTGAGGAAATATGAGGGGTGAAGTAGAGTTTTCCTTTAAGTTGGTTAATAGTTGATGTAGAATTTTTGAAAATATGTAGCAAAATTGTGAATATTAAAAAGGGGGCATATGCCTATTAGGTAATGTCTTTGTATATAATATAGATATGTTTATATTCCAATGTGTCTATCCTTTTTTTTTACAAACTTATTAATTCTCAATCAACCAATCAAGATTAAGTGAATGTGATATGAAAGTATTAATGTGATTATGAGTAGGAAAGGATAAAGGAAATATTAGTGATAAGTTGAAGGTTGATAATTATCAATCGATTATTGATATTCATACTAATCATAGTCAGGAATTTGGATCGTGACGTATATATATATATCTGTATATATATATATATATATATTCTATTTCTTTATTCCATTTATTAGATGGGATCAAGATGGAATATAATTAAGGGTGGTTAATTGTAAGTCTTGTTTTTCTCCTTTCCTTAGAAAGGCCCTTGGGAGAACAATAAATAAGAAATAGTGTACCAGGTGGGAAAACGAAGCAAGATGAATGAGAATTGATTGTTAGTTTCTTTAGAATGAGAATTATTATATATCCTGAAATTGTTATTTTCGTATGATCATATTTCTATTTTTTGGAAAAAATTTTAAAATAAAATTATGGGAAAAGCGAAACAAAATGTCTTCTGAAAAACAATTAAAAAGGAAAACAAACTTTAATTTTCCTTTTCTTTTTCGTTCATTGTTGCATACTCAGAGACAAATAATTAATGTTAAGTTAATTTTGATGTTTTAACATTTTGTGGTGTTCGAAAATTTTTGAAACCAAGGGCATTTAATATGCAAATATATTCAGTTTTAAGAAGAATTGATTCGACTGGATTTTGATGCATTTATTACGTAAAAGAGTTCTTCATTATTAGTGAATTACATGTTATCATGAATTAAAAAAACATTAGGATACTTTATTGGAGGAAAAAGTTGTCTTAGTTTTAAGTGTTTTAACTTTTTTTTTTTTTAATAATGTGACACTTTAGTCAATTTTGTTGAGTAAAAAAAAAAACACTAATTCTATCATGCAGCTTGTATTTTTGCTGCATACAGTGCAGTATGCTTGGGTGGAAACATCATATAAAATAGAAGTTCGCAAAACAATAAGTTGTAGCTTTGAGTACAATTAACAATGTAAAATGGGTTTGGTCTCGCTATCCGTGAATATGGAGTCAGTTGAACTTTGTTTTTTGTTTCCATTTTATGTGAGCTAAGGTGGGTTGCTCAGATGGGTTCGGATTTGTGTGGGCTTGCCCGAATGGCCATGAGCCAATCTGTGGGCCTATCTAGTTTTCTTTTTTTTTTTTTTTCAATCCTTCTTTGTCAAATCAGCTTATAATTATAAGTCTAATCCAATAAACACATTGTTTAACATAATATCCATTAGACATTAGTCCATTACTCATTTTAAAAAAATTAATTAAACATAAAAATAAATAAAACTCAATAAAAATGGGTTGCCAATTGTCAGGTCCCTTTAAAAGTGGTTAAAAAGTTAAAATGCAGAAGTTAAATTGGATCTTGCCCTTTTCTCATTAGGGAATTTTTATACACCTTTTAAAAGTTTAATTGAGATGATTTAACCAAAATCTTTTACAGCAAGTAGATTTGTTTAAGATTAAGATGAATTAGCTCACAAAATGAATCAATAATGTAGCAAAATTGATGTAGTAAATAATATTGCATAAACTAAAAATATGCAGTAAAATAAACAAGAAATAACAGAATTTTTAAAGTGGTTCAACTAGAATTGAAACCACAATTCAAGTCTACTCCACTTGATCTTTCTCAACCGAAAGACCTCTTCAATTAAAAGGAAAACATCAGGATTACCAAGCTCCTGAATTGCCAATTTTACATCAAACCACAAGAGATTAACAGGTTTCTTGCTAACCTAGAAGATTTATAACAGGCTCTTCTAAACCTAAACCACATGAATTAAACAGGGATCTTACTAACCTAGAAGAATTACAACAGGGCTCTTCCAAACCTAGAAATGCGATTTCTAACACCAGAAATCTAAAACAAAACAATAGAGATAAGATGAGAATACAAAACAAGAGTTTGAGATGAAAATCTTAAACAAAACTATGTGAATTTCTTCAATTGAGCTCCAAGATCTTTGAATCAATGATAACCAGAAA
>JANHAO010018418.1:0-13614 GCA_026873985.1 Saraca asoca
CGACCCGTACTCGTCGGTTCTGTGTTACAACTACGCCGTGCGCTTGTGGTATTTTTAAAACGTGCAGTAAGTTTGCAGCACATCATAAATTAAGGAGACCTTGTCCCAAGACCCCTCTTTGCAATCTTAGACTATGTCACAGGATGATGCCATGGCAAATGTATTTGGTTTAGTTCAAAGTTTGGGCTTTAGACCATCTCCTTCAAACATGTTTGGAAGACATTCTTAGAATTTTAGTGGCATGACATTTGATACCAGTAATTCTAGTGAGCCATAAGTGCAAGTGAAAGTCCAGAGTTTAGAGTCAAAGTTGAATTCTGAATGTAGAGGGTGAATGGCTATGGAAGGAGCATTGGCATCAGTTTTTCAAAGAATGTTTGGGGCAATACCTAATAAAATTGCTGATTTGATAGCCCACCATCTACCGATAAATTTTTATTCTTCTCTATACCTGATGATTGTTGTTGCTATGTTTTCTGCATATATTTTTTGCATTTGTTAATGATCCATATTCATATAAACCACTGTGACTGCTGAAAGTACATATGTTATTGTTTTCTTTTCTTAACCATAATGTAAGAGTGGAATAAAGGGTAAGGAATGTTTGGTAGTCATGGTAGCTATGATAGCTCCATTGGGACATTAGAAGTGAATTTGGTACGTTTGCCATATGGGTGGATATTGTTTTTGCACTTTTGTAATTTTAAGAAGAAATCAATATCCTTTAAAAATAGGGTTTCCCATAGTAAATGCTGCAAAAAAACTTTATAGGACATGCAGAATAAATTTTAATGTGTTTTTGGTTGATCTCAGGGTTAACAAAATAACTTAAACTAATTTTATTTTATAACCACCAGATACAAGAAGTGGACATGTTATGGAAGTAAGGCACTCTTCCTCCGCTAGTCATGACACACCACAATGAATTCTATATTTTGATTATTGTCAAATTACATTTAAACTCTTATTATTAACATTTAAACTCTTATTAATATTTGACAAACAAATGTTTAAATTCTTATTATTAACATGAAATTTCTATTCAATTTCATTTATATTAAAATATATGAATTTATTATAAATTATTCTTATAGCAGATTAGTAGATATAGAAAAAATTAGGGCAGAGACAAAAATTTGAAAATGGAATTTAGTGGCACTTTTTCAAAAAAAATTCAAAAAACCATAACTAAATGCAATGAAAATTGTTGCAAAAATCAATTTTTTAAAAAAATACAAAAAACTACCATTAAGTGCATCCAAAACTATCAAGAAAATATTTTTTTAAAATTTAAAGGAAAATTACTACTAAATACATTAGAAAACAGCCATTAAAATATATATTTTTTTACATTTTAACAAAAATCGCCACTAACTACCTTAGCAAATTGTCGTGAAAATAATTTTTTTATAAAAATGCAACGAAATCACCATTAAGTCCATTTAAAATCGTTGCCAAGTTCACAATGGGATTAACACTATTTTAACCATAATCACAGCTAAGCACTGATAAACTGCCACTAATTATGCTTTTTCGGTGATTTGTAAAAGCCATGGCTAAATGGTTCCTGACCCATATATCTACTGTGATTTTGGAAACTATCACAAAGTGACATTATTTATACATTATCCATAAGAAGGAATGAGTCTCAATTATTGCTTTGGATTTGTAAACAAAGTTGTTGTCTACAAATGGAAGGGTTAGATTATTCTATAAATATTATTGTTGAAAATAAGAAGAGTTAAAATTGATATAAGATCCTCAATTTAGTGGCATATGGCATGATTGATAAAAGAAAAAAAATCTTCATGACCTAGACTTATTTGTTTTGGTACATGTATTGATTACATCGAGGGAGAAACTCATAGCTAGAAAAGAAAAAGAATTAGGAGATTTGATGTCCTAGAGTTAATTCACTAATGGTAGTTAACTTACTATATTGAGCGCTATGGGTAGATATTGATACTTCACCTTTATTAATGATTATTCTAGTTTTGGCTAGGTGGGTATCCCCTTCAATGGTCAGGCTCCTTAAATTATGCCTGTAACACCAAAATAGAATGGGATTGTAAGAAGGTGGAATTGCATACTTATGAACATGGTTAGATGCATGTTGGCATATTCGATTTTACCAAACTTTCTATAGGGTGATACTTTAAAGATCGTTGTGTATATTTTAAATCGTCTCTAGTAATTCTATACCAATTCATAAGAATTGCTATATGGGAAAACTTAGTCTTAGTAATTCTATACCAAAACATGTTTTTACTTCAATTGATATTATTTTTCTTTCTTAAACCAATTTTAATACAAAATTTTCATTACTTGGAACAATAACTAGCTAAGGGAGAGCTTAGTTTCAAATCATAAGAAGCTAGTCTACAAATTATCTTGATATTAATAGTTAATTTTGCATTTTTGGATTTTATGTTAAATTCTAACTTTGAAACTTTGCTAATATATTGATGTTTGATTACTCACTCCTTTCTTCACTCTTTAATTAGGCACTTTTTCTTTTTGATGTGCCAAAAGGATGATAAAAGACAAGATTTTTAGATTTTCTGGGAAGAAAAGATTTTAAAATTTTAGAATTTTTTTTAAAAATTTTGAACCTCATCTTAGATTGTTTGTCAACATCAAAAAGGGGGAGATTGTTAGCTTAGCTAGCTTTTTTTTTTTTGTAGTTTTGATTATTGAAAACCTAACTTGCTTAATATCTCAATTTGTATGTTTAAGTGATTGTTAGTTTTTAAGTTCAAAGTTGACCAAGTAATGCTTAAGAAATCCACATCAACTTAGTATTCTTTCTTTGATTTTATAGGATCTTTTGTAAGTAAATTCTAAATCAATTTGATCCAACTATGCTTTATAAAATAACTTAATTTGAGATGGAAATAATCAGTTAAAATGAGTTTAAAGACAAAAGTTTTCAAAGAAACTTTTTACCTGTTCCTTTCTAAGTTAAACTTTTTTAAAAATTATTTTTTCACTACTCGAATCAATTCACAAATCTATTCCAAATGAGCTTGAATTGATTCACAAATCAATTCATGAAGAAAACTTTTCTTACTAAAAGTTTGGAATTTTTCTGAATCAATTTAACATATATTTTCAAAATAGTATGATTTGATTTATCAATCAATTCAGTCATGAATTTTTACATAAGCTAAATCAATTCATAAATCGATTAGTTAGTTATAAGTTTGTTATAATCGCTATAAATTGATTCACAAATCAATTCAAGTACTGAAAATTAGTTATTTTTAACTTAACTATAAATAGGCCAAGCCTCATTTTGTTTTCATAACACATTGTGACAAAAACAAACAAAAGAGGTTGATCTTCCTTTTGCATCCTTCTAGAATGTTGAGGTTGATTACAATTGGTAGGAGGTGCATTGAATTCTTATAAATCTTCATAGCTGTGAGATTGATTATAATTAGGTGAAGATATAGAATTTTTGTATCATAGGTTTGCAAGAGCCCAGAATAAATCTTGTGTTGTAAAATTGGTGTGCAGGAGCCTGATTTTATTTCTGTGACTAATAATATAATAGATCATCCAGTTAAGGATTGATCTAGTGGATGTAGACTTGAATTATGGTTTCAATTCAAGTTAAACCCCTTAAAAAATTTTGTGTCTTGATTCTTTCATTATTGCTTTTACACTTCTGCACATTTTCCATTTCTACACAAATTCTACAATTTGGTTTTTTGCTATTTCGATTAATAAACAATTTAATTGTTAATCATATAATCTGATATAATTCTTATAAACAAGAAAGTCTTCTGTTGTGCATTTAGTTACAAATTAAAATTAACAATCATATTAGAAATGACATAGTTGTTAAACTCATTTAAAATCAATATAATCTATAGAGTATAAAATTTCTCTATGGGAATAAGGGCAAGATCACAACTCTGATTCTTTTAGAATCAACAAAGATGGCCTTTAAAAAATATTTATGCAAGCCAATGAAATGGTTTCTAAGAGTAGAGTAAAAAAAAAAGTGTGTTAATTGAAAAGATCAATATAAGATTTGAATAAAATGTCCGGACAATGGTATCTTAAGATTGTTGAGATTGTTACTTTTCTTGGGTTCAAGGAAAGTGATGTAGATCTATGTATTTGGTATTTGATGGATATAGGCAGATTTATGATTCTAGTCTTTTATGATTGATGATATTCTCCTTGAAAAAATGATTGGAACTCTGTGATTAGATAAAGTAGATGTTATCTACGCAATTGTCATGTAAAGGATTTGTTGTGGATATTCTTTAGTGTTGTGCGAAATGGGTTGGCAAAAGCCCAATCGACGAGTCCAAATGAAAGAGGCCTAAAGCTAAGGTCATTCAATAAAGACACTAGATTGCTTGCCATGAGCTTAGAGCATAGGACGAGGCCAGGGCAGTACCCCGACCTCGCTAGAGATGAGCCCCAACTCACATGGTCAATAGGTCATCCTATGCGAGCTCAAATCATACAAGCTTGATATCACTGATCAAAGATTAGCAACAACCTCGAGACAGCAGCTCTGGCTCATGGGACATAGCACCTTGCCCAGCTAGATGCCCACTATAGTTAAACTTGAAGTAGACATGCACTTACATATCGGACTTTCAGAGCCAACCTGCAGAAAGTAACTTGTAGGGCCACTCATAGAAAGTAGTCTACAGAAGCCAACTTGTAGGTTGTAACTATTACTTTACATAGATATTTGTGTAATATCCCCATTCATTATAAATAGAGGTTAAAACCATTATGAGGGGGGATAGACACAAGACTCTATAAAACACTCTTAAGAAATAGCAATATCGTGGACATAGGAATTCAAACAAGGGATTTCAATCAAATCACATTAAAAAACCCTTATTGCTCTTGCTATTCTTCCTCTGTCCATCTCTTAAACACTCTCTTCTTCCAACTAGTTTGTAGTTTGGGGATTACAGAACTTATCGGGTTGACTGGATATTGGGCTTATCAAATTTTACCATTAACAAAATCTTAGTGATGTGTCTTTTGTGCTAGGCATATAGATCCATCGTAACAGATCCTGGGGTCTTCTTGACTTGTCTCAAAGATTGCATATTGAAAAAGTGCTCAAAAGGTTCAATATATTTTATGTCTCATAGTATTGCACCATTCCAAATGGGTGAGATTCTTTTAAAAGCCATGTATCCTCAAAATGATGAAGAAAGATCAAATATATAAAGTAGGTGCCATATGCTTCCATTGTTGGTAGCTTGATATATGCTTAAGTATGTACATATCATAACAATGATATTGCAATTGGTGTTGGATTGTTGCGAAGAAGGTTATGAAGTAACTATAAAATACAAAGAATTTTATGCTGATCTATCTCAGATCTAGTGATCTAGTTGTTATAGGTTATTTTGACTATGATTTTGTGATTTATCCAGGCAACAAGAAGTTGACCTTTGGATACATATTTATGATGAAAAGAGGAGTTGTTCCATGGAAAATATTGAGCAAATCATAGAAATCTTCACTGTAGTGGCAGAGTATGTCACATGTTGTAAAGCCATTTGTGATGTTGTTTGGTTAAGGAATATGATATCTAGACCCAATGCTATTGAGAGCATTTCTAGGGCCTTAAACATATGTTGTGACATTGCTATTGAAGTGAACTTCTCTCAAAATAATAAAAGTTATGCTTGTACAAAGTATTTTAATATTAAGTATCAATTTATTAAAAAAAAAAGATATGCAAGCATTATATATGTCACCATGGATCGTATGCTTGGGGATCCACTAACCAAAGGCTTAGAAGTAAAATTATTCATGAACAAGTGACTAAAATGACGTTTGGCTAAGCCTTTTTGTGTTTAGGTTAATGGAAGTTTCATGTTTCTAATTGAAATGATGAACTAGTGTTATTGTTATCTTGAGATTAGTGAAATATTAATAATGTTGCCATATGTTTCATATATATGTATATATGATGTTGTTAATGGTGCACATTTGTTTTATGCATAATGATGGAAACATTTAAACCTTGTCCCATTGTTGTGTTGAGGTGTGTTAATTCTCATTTTGGAATCTTAGTGGATGCATGGACCATTGTGTAAAAATATACAAAATGATCACATTTCGGTATGTATATTTGGTTATTCACACATTTTACATTGTGTTTTGATATTGGATTACAAGTATTCAAGACATGTATAACATTAGCATCCATATTAGATATAATGATCTATATTATTGAGTACTTAAGCTAGATCTATGGCTATAATCGTGTCATAAATTTTTGATGGCATTCATTGTTATAGCCACAGTTAGTAATCTAATTTGTTGTCTATTAAACTATGTTATCAAAGACAAAGATTGTTAGAATTTTCTATATTGGATTATCATAGTTTAATTTTATTATTGAACTCGATTATTGTAATCTGATAACAATATTGTAAATGGGCCAATTAAATGGTGATCAAGTTATTAGGCCTAAATTGACACCTAGGCTAATAGTGGACATTAATGGTGTGAACTTTATAACTAGGTCTATGATGATAGGTTAGTTGGCTCAATTAAGTTGCAATAAGATAGATCCCTACTCACACCTAGTAAGAACAGCTGTCATCCCCTTGAGACTTTTGAATAACTCTCTCTCCCTTTTCTCTGCCAGGGTTTGTGAGAAGTGTTCTTAATTAGGATATCTTGCATTCATGGACTCGCAATCAGTATTAGGTACGTTAATTATTTAATAATTAAATTTTCGTAAGATTTGATATTTTGTAATATGATGTAATAGATCTAGTTATTGGCTTATTTTGTTTTTCCAATTTATAATAGTAAAGCCATCACTAGATGTATCAGATGCCGCCGTTGGATCATATTTAGGTGAGAATGTAAATGTCAAACGGAAGATAAGAGATGCAACGAGCAGTTGTGTGAGCAATATAATAGTATGCTCTCATAGGGTGAGTGAGATTGCTCTTCCATAAAAGACCTTAGACGCTTAAAGCTGAGGAGAATACACGTGACTCTTTCTAGTAGCATTGTTCGCTAGAATCTAAGTTAGATTATTGATTTAGTTTTCTTAAAGTGCATCTTAACTTTAAAAAGTAAAGTAATTCATCATAAATATTGATGAGAAAATCAATAGAGTGAATAGTTGTAAATTAAATTTGAATATTATTTTTTTAGCTATTTATTATTTATAAAATTTTGAGTAGTTGATTTTCTCATCAACAACTTTAATGTAGCACTTTATGCATCCTGAAATAGTAAGGCACCATTTGGCTGGGGGTAATCAGAGAAGGGAAAGGGAATAAAGAATCTTGATCCCTTTGTCTATATTTGTTTTCAATAAATGAACTTATTAATTTTCTCCATTTTCCCTTGATAGGTTTACCACAAATTAGTTTAGGTTTTTAGATTTGAACATATCTTCATCAACAATAATAATAATAATAATAATAATTTTTCTTTCCTTTCTTCAAGTGAACCAAGCAACAAGGAACTTGATTCCCTTTCTTATTTGAACTAAACAGATTAGGTAACCATGGACAATTCCTTTCCTTTCCCCTTATATCCCTTTGTTGATTCATTTCCATTTCCTCAATTTCAACCAAATGGTCATTGATTAAATTGATAATAGGATTTTCATCTTCTAATCTTCATAATATTATAAAATTGGTTGCACTCACCTTTACTCAAATATAACCGCAAAACAAGTGTCTTCTACTTGCCAAAAGAAGGCAAGTGAGAAAAACTTTTCTTTTTCTCCTTTTATTTCTTTTTCTTCTTCATTCTAATTCAAAATATGGATAAAACTTTTGATATTTTAGTGAGCTTGTAATTCTAAATTTAAGTATTTTTAATAATATATTCTCTAATTATCAAGTTGTAAGTCATTTTGATAAATGTTATATATTCTCATTCTTTAAAAAAAAATTATCTATTTCAAAAAATTATTTAATACAATTACCTTTACTTGATTTTTAGCCTAAATTTATTAATAGATTTTAATTTGAATTATTTGAATCCAAATGTCATTATGCATCGATTGTCTTTTGCTTGCCAACAAAGGGAAAGTGAGAAGAATTTTAAATTTTTTTATTTCTTCTTCTTTCTCATTCTAATTCAAATCGTGAATAGAATTTCTAAATTATTTTAATCTTCTTCTAATTCAAAAAAATATTATATTTTATCTGTAATAAATAATTATATATAAGTAAATAATGATATTTATATATAAACAAAATGGTTATCAATGCATTATTAGTCACGTCTAATTTTGATTTAGTAAATAACGTTTATCTAAAAAGTCTCACTCTATAAATTTTTACATTGTCTTTAAATATCAAATACTAAATTTGATATTTCATAATTTTTCATTTTAAATTTTTTGTTACTTTTTAGTACTTATAAATTTTTAATTTTAAGCATTTTTGAAATGCATATTTGTCATGACATTTGCATATAAATATAGCTAAAAATAGTTGCAGGAGATGCATAAATTCTTTTAATTAAATAATTAAATTTAATGCCATAAAGTAGTTAATTTCAATTTTTTTATACAAAATAATATACAAATAAATTCACCTAAGTATTAATATATCAAGAAATTATTTTTAAAAATATGAAAAAATTCAAATAATCAATTTAACCAATTTGAAATATTAATATAACAACATCATCAAATTAAAAGAAATGTAGTATTTTCAATATAGTATTCATTCATAATTAACATGAATATAATTATTTCAATTACATATTCATGTAATGGATAAAAATATGTTCACGTCTTGTCTTTATTTAAAAAAATATAATTTATAATTTAATTTTATATTATAAATTATAATCAAATAAAATTAATTAAATTCATACATCACATGGAGTAGAAGCTGGTAATTATCTTATACCAGTTTTTCTAACTTTTTTGTAACAACCAAAATCCGTCTCAATAGTAGGTAGCTCTACCTTCTCACCCAATCATACAAAAAGAACCTTTTCTAAATTAAAAAATTTGGATAAATAAATAATCATGAATAGATCTTTAATGAGATTTTTGTTAATAAATAAATATTCAATTGAACCATTTGATCCTTTAAATATTATATAAGATTAGGATAGATAAAAAGTTAAATAGATTAAGACGAATTTATAGATATCTATCCGTTTTGGCATATATATACCACTCATTTTACTAAAAAAATTACACTAAATCCCTCGTAAATGCAAATGTTTTTTTTACTTTGATCCCTATTTAATTTTTATTTTCGATTTGTCCCTTCACAAAATCAATTAGATTCATTTATCCATTTGTCTTTAATTTGCCTAGTGAAATTAATGATATAGAAGCTTAAAATTTGACCCATTGTCCTCCAATACATCCATAAAACCATCCATCCTATAAACCTACTTTGTAATTTTAATTGAAAAGTGGAAACATAAAATAATCATTTTAATATCTTCTTTTTTATCATTTAATACATATTGTTTTAATCTACATAAATACTTAATTTACCTATACAAGTTATATATAGTGTTTACACAAATATTAGAAGACATCATATAAAATTTAGACTTGTAAATTATTATTTTAATTAATAGGATGTGAAATAAATAGATAAAACGATTTGATAAAAACAAAATTGAATCTATCAAGGATGAAATTGAAAATAAAAATTAATTTGGGATCAAATTAAAAAAAAAACCTTACATTTATGAAAGACTAAAATGATGTTTTAGTAAATAAAATAAAATAAAAAACATATCCACCTTAAGTAAAAATATAAAATAAAAGAAAAAGCATATACACCTTAAGAAGCATTCTGTAATTCATATCTCTATCTCCTGAGGATATATTGTTATCTTGATATAGAAAAATAGACAAAAGGGGAATATAAAATAAAGAAGTTGTAGTTTAAAAATATTCCATTTCTTTAAAATTGAAAAGGCAAAGTCCATTCTTGTGATAGATCTAATATGCAAGAGAAAGATATTGGACAAAAGAGAGAAAAAAAGGAACAACTCTTAGAAGTAAAAATGATGGGACCACCAACCAAAAGAAAAATAATACAATGAATAACAAAGATATTGCGTAAAAGAAAGACTTTGAGAATGATTGATTCAAAATAATGACAATTTTTTCTATTTCCTTTTTGAACATAGACATGTTTGTTTATAAGACTATATTTTATAATTCGAGAGACTGATTGAGAACTCAACTCTAAATTTGAGAAGAGTCATTTATTTTAAAAATTTTTCTGTTAAAATACTCATTATTATCTGTAGAAGAATGTTAAAGAAGTGAAGGAAGGAAATTTGAATCCTCTCACCCGTTCGCATATAAGATAACCTTTAGTCAAACAGAAAGAAGATGAGAGTCACATTTTATTCAATTTCAATGGGAGTGTGACAAATGAAGATACAGACATAGCTATATAATTGGGTGTGCACAGATTAAAATATGCATATAAGTATTTTTAGTAACTTTCATAAAAAAATTTGTATTTTTTAAACTTTTTTATTGAGAATTTTAAAGGTATAAAAATGAGAAAATTTTTGAAAACATTTTATTTTAATTTGAATGATGAATATAATTTTTGTAAATAAATTAAAAATTTTCATATAAAATTTTGTAATTTTTATGTTAAAATTTTATAAAAATTTAAACTTTCTTAATACACATCGAAGACATTAACCTCTTTATTTAACACACTTTAAAAACCGACCAACTAAGTACCGTAAAGTCGGTTTTTTATATTTGTGTATGCAATAAATTTTAAAAATTAAAAATTTATTTTTATTGTGCCAAATGTTGATTTGTTCAAAATAAGGTGAAAATTAATTTCCTTTTAATCTGTTTTTATTTAGTGGAAATTTTCCTCTTAATTTTCTCTCTTATTTGGTATTACTTCATTTATGATTTAAATCATATTTATATCAACTTCATTCAAGATTTAAATTTTATTTATCTCAATTAATAGGATAAAATTTAGGAGATACTCACCCATTCATTAACTTAATGAATTTATGAAATTTATCTCAATTAAGTGATGCTTCATAGATGTGTGAAATTGAAATCATGTACATGGTTTTGATGGTTGTCAAATTCACCAAAATTAAATTACTATGCTCCCTAAATTTATTGTGTTAACGAGTTCAGGTCCAAACCTAAAGATTGATTGATTAATTTATAGTCCTAATCTATTAAATGCAGCAAATTTATAATAAGTGTATTTAAGTTTGAAATTTTGAATAAAAGTATAATTTAAATTGTAAAGAAGAATTTAATTTGAAAAAATCAATTCAAGGGATTCATACTTTCGATTTACAGATTCATCATTGATGTCTAAATACTATCTCCTTTTCAATCACTTAGTCAAAAATTACCTAGATGCTAGAATAATCCTTATTATTCTTTCCTAATTTCATTAATTCAAGTCCAAGACTCGAATTAAATTCTTATTATCAGCAAATTTGGTATTAAGCAATCTTAGTTAGATTAATAATAGCATTGTGACTAGGAAGGGGCTAAGACTGAATAACAATTTTGTTCCCATGCAAATCATTTAATTCATTATTAAACAAAAGCTAAGATCTTAATCATTAATGTCTAATCACTACCTATACTAAACTTTTACAATGATTACAGATCATGAAATTTAGCTAGCAAATAATCACAATAGACAATCAACTAATTGACCATATTAAAAAATTATCTTTTCTAATCACAAATCAATCAAAACAGAAAAACAATAGACAATCAAATTAAGTATAATTCAGCAAAATAGATTTGGCATCACACATATAATAAATTGAAATAAAATTTCCTTGGACTGAAAAATGAGTTTAGAAACTCATTGCTAAGAAAATAGAAACAAGATAAGAGGAAGAAGAAAAGATTTGAGAGAGATTGTATGTTTTTACCATAGTGGAATTGCTATTCATCTATAAAACAAAGAGGATTAACCCTTTATGGTTTTGAAGTAATCCTAATTCATCTAGGATTCTAATTACTCTGATTGTGTTTTGTGGCTTTAGTTGCTAAATTCGATTAGACAGGGGCAAAATTAGACTTTAGTTTCTTCTCAAAATAGAAGTTTCTAACTTAAGTTATGGGCTCAAAACAAAAATTGGTTCAAAACAGTCCAACCTATATCAAATTCTGTAACTTAACTTCACAACTCATTTTCTTATTCAAAACAACATAATTTCAATTTGAGTCCTTTAGGAATTAGGCTTGAAACTCTTCATAACAATTATAAACCTTTGTCTTAACTCTGTAATAATATAAGAATCATCCCAAGTGGAGGTCCAAAATTCTAATTACAATCAAAAGTTTAAAACAGTGTCAAATCATCTATATGAATCCAAATTAATCCTTTAATAGTTCCAATTTAACCACATGATAAAATAAAAAAAAAGTAACACTATTTGGCATATAAACTTGGCAAAAGACTAAATGGAGGGGAAATAAAATATATAAATTTAATTTTTTTCGACCCATGGCATGGGTTAAATACGTGAAACATGCCTTCATATAATATATCATAAAAATAAAAATAAGATAAAATCATGAATATGTGTATGTATATATATAAAAATAAATGTGCAATATCATGAATGCCACAAATGATATGAAGTAGTAGTAATAATAATAATAATAAAAAAAAAACCATAAATCAAATATTGAATGATATAATAACATCCAATGTCCCATGAAGGATAGAAAGTATTAGTCCCCTTAATATGTATATATAAAGTTCATACACAAAATATTGCATTAAGAGTAAATTAACTCATTAGTTTATAGCATTCACTAAGAGCTTAAATAAATTGTAATTTTACAATAAAACATGCATTGTTGTTTCGTACAGGCTTCTTTTCTCTTCACTTGTGAAAGTAATTTAATTTATTTTGATTACATTTTCTAAGTGCAAAAATGATTACAATATAGTTGTCGGTCCCAATTAGAATAGTTAAAGATTGCGGAAAGAGAATAGATCTTGCCCTTATCACATTGGAGATTAGTATACACCAATATCAAACTTGAATTTTATTGAATTTTCATGTAGGTGTAAGAGAAACAACAATTATGTAGTAAGTGAGGATAAAAGTAAAATTGCAGAAATTAGAAAAGTGCAAATGAAAGTAAAGAGATGAAGACCAATCTTTTAAAGTGGTTCAGCTTGAATTGAAACTGCAATTCAAGTCTACTCTACTTGATCTTTCTCAATCGAAAGACCTTTGAATTGTAAAAAAAAAAACCTTCAAGATTGACAGGCTCCAAAAATGCCAATCTTTATAATGAAACCATAAGAGATTAACAGGTTCTTTGCTCACCTAGAAGATTTACAACAGACTCTTCTAAACCTATACAGATTTCTAAACCCTAGAAATCTCTAACAAACAAAATAGAATTTAGAAAAGAATTGGATATACAATACCAATTGTTTGAGAAGAAATTCTTAAACAGAACTAGACAAACTTGAAGTAGTGTTGATTTAGAAGAATTGAAAAGCTTTGAAGGATCAAGAGTAATTTGAGCGTTTTTCTCTCAATCAGTTTTTGCACTTGAAAGATATGAAAAGATACATGAAAATCTCATATTTATAGATGGTGATTGGGTTAGAATAACTG
>JANHAO010018419.1:0-13600 GCA_026873985.1 Saraca asoca
TGGGTCACCAGTGGTGGCAGTGTTAGTGTGTGTTTGTAACCTACTTTTCTAGCATAAATAACACAACCAAACCAGCATATTTGCTGGTCTTTTCTGTACTTCTATTGAGTTTCCTAACATAAACATTCAAGATACACAGTATAATTTTCCTCAGAAACTATCATAAATTTAGTAGTATGATAGGGACAAAATTATCCTTTTATCTACTGGAATGCTGCCCCTTTTTTTTGCTTTCTTCTCCCCCTTCCCCCTTCTCTTTTTCTTTATTTTTCTCTCTATTAACTCTTTAATTCATGGTTATCTAAATGCCTGGGTGACACTACAAAACTTAAGCAACAGAAAAAGGATCAAAAGTATACCAGCAATGGACCAATTTACTAGCTGATGTAATGCATGCAATTCTTGCTTTTCAGTTCGGTGAGCCGTTGATAAATACACCATGAGGGAAGATAAAGCAACCAAAAGAGCCTAGTCATGTACAAGAAACAGCAACCAGTAGATTGTTCAGCATTTAACAAATTGAGCTTACAAATGCAACATAGAAACAGGCATAATCTGATGATATGTACCTGTAGGTAAAATAGAGCTGAAAACTTGGCATTCTTCAATTCATTATTGCATATGCTTAGCCAATACTTACTCCCACCAGAAATAAAATCTAGCCACTTTGCAGCTAGTCCTATAATGATGACAATAGCTCCACTACAAATTCTGCAGATACAAGAATAAAAAATTGAAATACTTAACATTATTGTTCAGATTCAGCATTTGCTTAAATAATTTGAGATACAGAAGGGAACAATTCACCCAAACAATAAAATAAAAAGAATAAGAGAAATAAAGGCTCAACCAGAGAAAAGCAAAAGTTTAAAAAAAAAAATACAGGATGATATTTATCAGGAAAGGAATGAAAATTTTCTCAAGAGTCTTGAAGGTAAAAAAACTGCATAACACCTTTTTTATCATTGGCATGGGTGCACTGGTTTCTAGTTGATACAATTAAAATAAAAAGCAAGCTATGAGATGATGACATAAAAAGACCAATTTAAATTTCGTGTCAAAAGCCTCAGACTGATGAAAAGAGACTAAGCATGTTAAAATGAGAAGGTTTTTTTATCATTAGAGATGTCCAGAGGAAGAGTGAATTTACAGTTCCAATCTTCTGTTCATAAGAAAACAAATTAAATAATATCGTCCACTGCTTATCTCTTGTATCTTACTTCCAAGCATCCAAAAATTATCCAAGATAAAATAAAATAAAAACAACACCCCAACCGGGGTATTAGAATCATGGATACACATTCCTGAGTATTGAGTATAATAATCAGACGTGGGAAATTTAAGTATCATGCTCCACCTCCATAGTTTTAGACAATATTATAGTTTGTAGTTCAACAGTTCCTTGTGTCTGCCTTTCATGCATTGAGCTTTATTTTATTTTTTCACAATATCTGAAGGACGTAATCAATAAAAGTGACTTACACTAATTGATTGTTATCAGGAATTTCTGCTGGCATCAGAGTGAAGAGAGACAAAAACCAACAGGAAACGCAAACAAATACTGGTATTGCAGATCTCCAAGGAATTATTTTAGTAAGATAAAGAGAGGCTGTGGCTCCAACTAGCAGGAAACACCAAGTATAGAGCTTCCTCTCAGTAAAACTGTTCACCTGCAGAGGGAGTCAGAAAGTTATGGTCAGATGGATCAGCACCTCACGAGGCATGAGAATATTATTTTCAATATCCATACCAGGAATTCCAGAATAAAAACTGAGACGGCAGCAGTGGCTAGGAGCTTAATTATATAATTTAATCTTCTTCCAGATAAGTGCTTCCATAATGCTTTTAGGAATCCATTCTCACTAAATATTTGCACCCACAAAAATGATGTCATTATAGTGTATGCATGGTAAAGAGGAGGTGAGTGCTCCAGCAATAATAAAAAACAAAGCAATCCCATCATCATACACCCACATAAGTATACCTGCAAAGGGAGATAAGATGCATGACATATTATATAATGATAACTGTAAGAAAAATGAATCAGTATCAAATTAGAAGAGTACGAGATTTCACGTCATTCATGCATCTTCATTTATGTTTGTAATTATTCTCCCTACAATCCCTCAAATTTTTTCACTTCATATTATATTTCCAACTCAGAAAAAGTTAGAAAAAAAAAAAAGAAAACAAAAACAAAAACAGAAATAACTTCTGGAAGCTTACAAAAGCATTACTTTTTTGGAGTTATTTTTCTGAACTGCTTGCTCCACTGCAAAAATATTTCTTGGCAATGAAGTATAAGACTGCAGGACATGAAGAACAAGATAGATCATCCAACCAATATACCCAAGGGTAATTACAGTCATGAGCATCAGCCAGTCGTAAGTTCGAAAATAATGAAGTCCTTGCAGCGCCAAACTTCTCAGGTTCTGAGATAGGTTCATTGCAGCTTCATAATCTTTAGCCGATATCAGACCCTCAATTTGGTTCAATATAGATGAATGTTGAGACAGTGGTTTGAAAGGTTTAAAGTATAAAGAATGTGATTGTTTAATATCTGAACTTGTTAATGAAACCAAAACAAATAAGTGTACAAGAAAATTCATTCCCGTTCCCCCATTGTGATCAGAGACAGAAACATATTCCCTATGCTATGCCTTCTGGCACACTTTTGTTAAAAATGATAATTAATTATGTCATATCAGTCCAAGTTTGAAAGCTTAATACTTATTTCTATGGTACCAATCTAGAGCAAAAGATGCCAGATGTAGGGATTTAAGAAAGCGAAGGATACGTGATTTGCGAAGAAACTGGTTGAGAATTTCTTTCGTATTGGATAGCACAGCTTCAACTTCTTCTGCCTGGAACAAGACAAGATGAAAACCATAGTTAGATCTTTTACCTATATATCCTCTATTAAGGAACTAATCATCCTAAAAGCTTAGGCTATTAGGAGAAGAAACCAGAATGGCAGAGTTAAAATAAGTTACCTTGGTCATATTAATGTACTCTAGGGGTAGACTTCCAACTGAGTTAACAGGACATGGCAGACCAAGAAGTGTAGACTGTCAGAGAATTGAATGAGCACATCAGATCAATACAACTTAAGGATGGTTGCAAAAATGTACTGTATGATTGCGAGAAATCTTCAAGAAATATAAACTGTACGACCATAAGTGGTGCAATATCAGCCTGATTGACATCCACCCTCTCTATTTCATGCAGACCCCATTCAACTGGCGTTGGTGCATCATGCACATGGTCATCGACAAACCGAAAACCACAATCAGAATGGTTGCTGCTGGATATGGGCTTTGGATATCTAATGCCGGCTCCCCAAGCAACAAGTGGTGTATCAGTGTTTGTAGGATGCCCATCCCCGTGGCTTCCTATCAACAAAAGCCATAATTATGTCACCGTTTCTAATCGGAAACCAAAATCATATAGCAGTACAAGCAACAAAAACTCAATTACTTAGGAGTTTGAAATTGCAGAGAACTTTCATGTCAAAGTCAAGGGCCATTGAAGTTTTAATAACTATGAATTTAGAAAAGTGGCCAGGCTGAGAGAGAGAGACGAGAAATGAAAGCAGACAACAATCCCAGCAAATAAAGTTGGATATACTTCCAAATCATACATCATTCTGACAATAACACTGACTTCCTTCATCAAGTTGACCTTTACTCGTCACTATTTTCAAAATACTAGCCAGGAAGAAAATGGGGGGTTGAGTGAAGGGATAATCTGATGTGTCAACACACAAGGTGTATTGCCACTCATGGGAATAATTTTAATCATCCAATCTAGATGCAACATGATGATCTATATTATTGGTCATCCTAGTAGGCAAATTAGTCAAGTGAGCCAATGTAGTAGATAATACACAATATGTCAGAAATTGAGATAATATAGCTTCTTTAAAGTTAGAACAATTACAGGGATTTAATTATACAGACAACAAGCAAAATAAAGTACATCAACTAAGTGGTAAATATTGAGGCATGCTTCTGAAAATATTCAGCTTTGGCATGTTTCACCACCCTATGTTGAGATCATCATAATTTTGTGCATGTGTCAAGGCAAAAAAAAGCCACAGAATGAGAATGAGAGATGAATAAGGTATTGAAATATTCTAACCTTTGTCACTCATCCCATGATCTGCAGTAAAAATATAAGCAGTACGATTGTCTTGAAAATAATCTTCGACAAGATTATAAACACTTTCGGCTATACGGTCAACAACCTTAACATTGTTGAGATAGATGGAGGAAAAGGGCCTATGTGCATGGCCATTAGAGTCACAACCAAGTAGATGCAAGAATATAGCAAGATTATCCTGCATAAGTAATTCCTTCAAGTTTGAGTCTTCATTGGACCTGTTTAGAAGGCCTTTGAATTGATCAAGAGACCACTCATCCAGAAAGGACGCATCTGCATCAAGCAGTCAAGTGTAATGAATAATGCACTGAAATTAACATACAACATAGAAAATATTTCATCTGGCCCAGAATAGTATCATATGGTAGATCTCTGCTAAGGGTTTTCAAGCAAAACTTTCATGATCGACCTTGACCATGGTATTACACATTGTACCAATGAGAAACTCTAACAGGACCACCTAGATTTCAGAATAGAAGGAAACAAATTCTGCACTATTGTCTTGCTACATCTACAAGGGTTTACTTTAGATATTTTTCTTCTTATGCACCTTCATGCACTCAAACTGAAGACAGAGCAAGAGACAAATGACAAGAAATACAGATATCAACAGACAGAAAGTAAATAGATATCCAGGTTAGCTGCATCAATCAATGAGATGCAGATTTATGGAAGCATAACATCAAAATGTCTTCATTAAGTATATGCTTCCCTTAAGTACTTATACTTATAGGAAGATGCTTATCAACTGAAGAGATGACAAGAAAAAAAGATCAACATATGGAAGGCAGTAGTGTCAGCCCAAATTTCATCAAAACTGCACTTTAGCTACAGTCTACATATTTTGGAACCTCATATTGAGCAGACATGCGTGATGCTTGTATAAATATTTACCTAGCGACTAACACATAACTAATTATTGCCAATAGCTGCAGGCAAAGAATGGTCAAAATGACCAGAAAAGGTATAGATAAATATGTAAACATAGCATAGAACCATAAAATAACAAGAAAGCACACACCAGAAAATATAGAAACTCAAGCTGCTAATCAGTAAAGAATATTTAATTTAAGCCAACAACACAATCTGATTTTGTACAAAGCGTTATCGAGACTACACACTGTTCATTGGTGAAAAAAAAATTAAAAAGAAAAACATCTGAAATTTCAAACTTTCACTGGTCTGAATTTCGATAAGCTATGCCAAAAACATATATATATATATATATAATTTTTATAAAAACGAATAAAGACTATATGGTATACTGTCAATTACTATTAAATCAATTATTTAAAAGAGTAATGTAAGAAGCAGACACTTGGGGACTTAGTTCAGGTGGTTGGAGGGAAGGAGATTAAAGGAGAGAAAAAAAAAAAAACTAATATAAGGTGGATAGAGTATTAAAATAAATACTCTGTTCAGTTATAATTTTTCTGCTTTTAAATTAACTCATCAAAGTCAAGAAAATCATGGGGGAAACAGTTGTTGGTGAAACAGTTTGTGTTTGAAACTACTGACAAACCAGTTGCAAAGTCTTCAAACTCATGGGGATATGAATTCCAGGTACTATGTTTCAAGGCACCACAGAAAATTGGGACTATATCAGGACTGCCAAAAGAAATTGTATGCCGGCTTCGATTAAACACTGAATCAAATTCAACAGGATTAGCCTTCCATCCTGCATATCACAAGACACGTCTTTTAGTGGATATAAGGAAAAGGCAGCCATCAAGATGCTAAGGAACATAAAATGCACACCCTTTGTAACAGCACTGGGATCCTCATAGAAACCAGCAATGATGGCAACATGACCAGGCCTTGACTCTGTTGGAGGGCGTGCATGAGATACGCCCCAGCGACCTTGTGTTTTAATTATGCTTCTCAAGAACGGTGCTCTGTAATTCCCATAATCATCCGGCTCAAAGAACTTGTCAGCACGCAAACCGTCAGCTGCATTATGATTTCAGCTGCTATCAATGAGTAAACTTGAGAATTTCATAACATAACAATAGAAGATTCATAACTGTCAGCTCTCAGCAGCATTATGCGACACAATTATCTAAATACACTCCATTAATATTTCCAAACTTGTAAAATTCAGCCTTGAGCCAAAACCCAGAATTACCAAAGAAATCCAAAGAATTCAGTAGCAACACTGGAAGAAACAATATAGCAAACAGATGGTATGCAGTTGAAGGTACCAACTAGAAGAACGAGACGCTTGGCGGGGGCAGAGAAGCGAGGGGTGACAGGATCCACGCCATGAACAATGGGGGACTTGAAATAAATGTCGAAGATGCTGAGCATGTAAACGGCGTGAAGAATCACACCCAATACCACCAACCATCGCTCTCGTCTCTTCAACCACTTTCTTCTACTGCCTCTGCTTCCCAAGATCCCATCGCTCTGCATATTTCTTCTTCCTCTCTGGTTTCGATCAAGCCTTTTTGTGTTTACTACTAGTTTGTTTTCTCAGTTTCAGTGTTTTAGGCTCGTCGACTGAACACAGATGAATCCAAGAAACAAAATCGCTTGCTCCGACAACTTAGAATCAACGGAAAACTGAATCGAATGAATTCTACGTATGTTTGTCTGTTTGGTTGTTGCTGGTTAGATCTGGGCTCTTTTGCTGGTGGCCCAGTTGATGATGATGGACCACAGCTTGTTGCCAGCCGAGGCCCAAATGACGTAACCATCATGACGTTTTTTGTTTTGTCCTATTTTTATTTGTTTTTTATTATTTTGAAAGGAAATATCATGAATAGCAATGTCAAAAACAGATTGGATTTAACATATTGGTTTGTATAATTTTAACTGATCTAGAACTGGTAAACGAGAACAATAATCCGATCTGGTAAGGATTTAGCCCGAAAGAATCCAACCGGACAAAAGCTTAATGTTACATTGGGTTGAATGAAAGCAAATAGGAGTGAGAATAAAAAAAAATAAAAATTTTATTTAATATATATTATAAAATAACTATTCTATCAAATGATTTATCACAAAAATAATAAAATGTGTCATTCCTTTGTTTTTAAATTGACAATTTTATACCTTATTCCTTATGTTTTTTATATGTTTTAAAAAAATTATCTTTATATTAATAAATAATAAAATAATACTATCTTTTCAATACTTTTATTATTAAAATATTTTGATAATTATATTTTTAATAATAGAATTTAAAATAAGATATTTTATATAATTTACAAAATAAATATAATTTATTATATAAAATTATTTAATATAAAATAAAAATTAATAAATTAGAATTTATTTATTAATATATAAGATAAATTAAAATTATAAAATAAAGATTAGTATATTTGAAGAATAAAAAAATGGAATGAAATATTATATAATTTAAAATTTTGAAGTCCTATACATTTTTTATTACTTTTACATAAACATTTTATTATGTTTTGTTATAAGTATATTATTGTAATTAATTGTTTATTGTTATTCCATTCTTATAATATTTTATTCTATCGAATATAAAAATGAAATAAAATGCTTTTTTCATTATTGAATGTACTAAATATAATTATGGAATAATCATTTATTTTATTACATTCTTTTTTCATTATAATTTCTATCCTCATTTTCATTTCATTCAATTCCATCGTAACGTAAAATTAGTAATTGTTAATTCATCGGGATTAATGTGTTAGCATGTTAGCGTGATAATGCATGATAAATAATATAAAGTTAATTGATTAATGTGTGTATATATGTTAAAGTTATAATTTTAAAATATTAAAACTAATAAAATTATAATTTAAATATATATAAATATATTCAAATATATAAATAAAATATTTTAACGTTTAATGAGTATATTTTTAACATTGTTTACATATCTTATATAATTTTATAAAAATAAACAATTACATTTTATTTTAATAAAATTAAAATTAAAGAAAATTTAAATAAATAAACTTGTGTGAAAATTTATTATTATAAATCGTAAAAACTAATATAATATTATATAAATTAATTATCATAAATAAATAATATAAATTATAATATATTAATAATTAAATAATAAAATACAGATAACGATATAAGTTTACAAGTGATAATAATAAAATATAATTATATTTTATTTCAATTAATTAGAATTGTAACATTAATATTTAAAATATAATAATTATTTAATTAATTTAGTAAATATTGATTTAATAAATATAGACTAAGATTGAAACTAGTATTAACAATCCGATCCGAGTTCAACTTAGAGAAAAAATAATTTAATCTACTACAGATCCCACCTACAGTTTTTGTCCTTTAAACTAATTCTGTAGAGTTAGATTCACCCGTTTTTACTAATTTAATTATGATATTATAAAGATTTCTAATCAGTTTTTTAATTTGTTCACTTATTTTATTCAAATATTTTTCGCTCCGATTTACTCAATTTTTCTACCTAAAAATAAATAGAACACCACATTTTATTATAGGATTTTTGGCTACTTTGATAATTTTTAAGCATCTTATTACATTTATTTAATTTTTTTCCCATGAGTTAAGCTTAGGTTACTAACTTCTTAATATTTTTATTTGACTTAATTAAAATTTTAGACCTTGTAATATACACATCAAATATATTTGGTCATCTTAAAATTTAAAATTCTATTTTAACTAACAAATCATTAAATTAGATGCATTTAGGTCCTCCTGCCATCAAATTCATAACGAACAGCTAATGTGGAGATTTTATTTATTTATTTATTTATTTGCTAAGCAAGGGACGAAGGGGGAAGATGAAAAAGAAAGGGAAATTTCTGATTCTGCATTTTTCTCAGTGGCTTGCTATATCTGGCCTCTCTCCAAGCCACAATCATCATTAGCGATGCCATTGTCTTCTTGGGTTGTGTTCCCTCATAGGATTCGGTCCAAGCCATCAGTAGAGAGCTCCATCTCTCATTGTTGCTTCTCCTTATTAGCTCTTACAAGAAAATGAATTTAACTGAGGAGACAGTTTAGTTTATATTATAAGAATATTTTTATATAAATTTTATTATTATAAATATTATCTAAAATAAATTAATTTATGTTTTGAAACATTTTGATAAATATTTATAATTATTGTACACTTTATTGGATATATAATTATTAGAGTATTTATAATTATTAAAATCATTAAAAAGAATAATGATAAATCCTTATTATAAATTTTAAATAAATATAAAACTTTATCTAGTTATTACTTATACAAGCTTATATTTTATATAGTTAGTATCATTTGAAAAAATATGATTTATGTAATAAATATAATTAATAAAAAAATATTAATGTAGAAAATACTAATATTACATTTAGAACACACCATAAATTCAGGTATTTAATTTCCATTGCAAAATTATTAAACCTAGTCAAGCACTCCTCAGGTATCTCACCTTCTCTTGTTGAAAATTCAACAATGCAACTATAGTTTCTTTAAGGCTTGACTTATCAAAAAATGTGTGGTGAAAGCATTTGTCAGATGCTTAGTTGCTTGAACTGAGATATAGATTGCTTCAAAAGGGTATTGAATCATCTCAATCCCACCTTCTTTAAAGTGATGAAAAATGCTCTAACACATGACGAAACACATGATGACATTTAAAATAAAAAGAGAGAAGCATAGATGCCTGGAACATCTCCAAGTGGCCGTCATGGGCCTTATGATGGGTTATGAGTTTAAAACTAGGTGATAATGATATATTCATTATGTGTATCTTGCAAACGGAAATCTTTGAGGATGGTAAGAGCTAATTTCTCAATGGTATGAGAAAGTCCAAGGTTTAAAAGGTCATACAGCTTATAATACAATGGTCGAAAACGGTCAAATGCTAATATAGGTTGGTGGTTACTAAATTGGGAGGGCCACCTTGATTGATAATCAAATGTGCCAAATCGAAAAAAAAAGTGGTGGTGGTTGATTTAGTGCAATGTGAGCAATTGATATGAGCTTGGGAGGTATTAGAAATTTGTTATAGTTATGTTTGATTGTGGGAATTGTCAATTAGGATGAAATGGGGTGGGTTCTCTAGGTGTGCTAAAGTGTATAGGGGAGAAAAGAATAAGGTGGTGTTCAACGGTAGAGATTTTGTAATTACTCTAACTTAGATTGTAGGCGATAGACTCACTCCACTAGAATGTCTCACTATAGTTCTACTTCCATGCGACGAGCCTCCTTTTGAAGCTGTTGAGAATGCTCATCCTCTAAAATAATCGAATGACTTTAAAGAACCAATGACAAAGAGCTTTACCCTCTATTATTGGCACTGGTGATTCTCCCTTTTCAAGGCATATTGACGAAGTAGAAAGAGTCACAAATTGCCTTACAATAGCCTTGGTGGAGCGAGGGCCACAGACAACATCAAATGAAGTTTTGCACAAATGAGCTCTAGAATGATTTTCTAGGGTATCAGTATGTATCTTTTCGCTTGCCTCTAAAGAGTTGGGATCCTCTTTATTTATAATGTGAGGTAAACCCTTGTTTGGTGTGATTTTAGGCCCCAGTGAGATTTATGCTAGAGTGTGAATGGTGTAATCAGGTCCCAATGGAATATTGTCATGTGAATGTGAACGATTAAAGTCGATTGTCAAAGAGGAGTATCCATGATCGGTCATTCTTTGAGGGAGGTATTTGTAGCCAATCATCTGAGTGTATTATCTTGGTCATTGGTCTCCTCATTTAAATTTAGATCACTCGAAATGGAATAGCTGATCGGTTGACGAGTTATCATCACTTAGTTGACTTTGCCTTTTAATGAGTCATCGTTAAAATATAATAAATTCATGAGCATTTAATTAGAAATTACTAAAGTATTCTTATTTAAAATGTACAAAGTAAAAATAAAACAACATTTTTTAACTCTCAAAACAAAGTACGGTGCGAGAAGATAGGGCTATGATTTTTTACCCTATCCTCTAGGGGGAAAAAATCTCCCTCTAGGGGTAAAAAATCTCCCTATCCCCGCAGGAATCCCTAGATTCAGGGTAAATTGTCATCCCTATATACTATCATCAATTTTACATCATAATATTGTTAAAATATTGTTAATTTTTTTTTTTTATTTTTAGTTTTTTTATTTGACATAACATCACTGATAATATAAAAAATGACAAATTACACTTATCTCTCTTGAGGTTTAATTTAATTACACTCATAGTTTTTATTTTAAAAAATATATATTCACCTATTTTATTTTTCAACAGCAAAGACATGAATATATGTTTAAAATAAAAGAAAAGGGAGTAAATATATATGAAAAAGAGATATTAATGTGTATTTTTGAATATAGAAATATGTAAGTATAGATGTAATTGTACTAAATTTCAAAAGAGATGACTATAACTTGCCCTGTAAAAGATTTTAGAGTAATTTAGTATTTTTATCGTTGAAAGATACAAACTTTCTCAATTTCATTATTCAGTGTTTTAATCTGAATCAATTGGATCATACTGTTAACTATCCGTGAAATTAGTAATAGAAAAATTGACATAAGTTAATAAAGTTGCTATCGGTATATTTAAAATATGACATGAAAAATTAGAGAAATTAAAAATTTCTTAATTTTAATAAACTAATCATGGATTTATAAATAAAAAAAAGAAGCTCACAAAACTCTTATCTGATGGACTTTTTTTTTTTTTGGTTAGCAAAATAAAACGCATGTACATAGACATTAAAAAAAATCATAAAAACATATCTACAATCACAAAAACATAGCCAACAAAATGAAATAAATAAACATGGATAGGAAATAAGGACTTTATTTCTTCAAAAAAATTAATTCATTAAAAACTTGTATAAAGCATTATTAGTAGTCAAAATCAGTTTTTAACACTACTTAACTAAGTTAGAATAACATGGGTCCACCATCAAACTAAGAAAAGTGAGAGCACTTGAGAGAATCTTCAAAAATCTTGGCCAGAGAAAAAACTAAAAGATTTTATTTTTCTGCAAAATAGAAGCAAGAAGTGGATTAACAAGAGGCCTAAGGAAGTTATTTTGTTAAGAGATAAAAACGTTGTCGTTTAACCTATCTTTCAACATTTTTTATACGTTAATGAACTTTTATTTTTTGAAATCCACATGTTATTTCCATGCCATAATTTATCATATAAGTGACAATTTCATTAAGACATGTCAATTTTTTCTATTACAAATCTAATAGTATCATCCAATTAATTCAATCAAAATATTAAATAATAAAATAAAAAATTATCTATGAAATTGTAACACTTCAGGTTTTTCAAAATTAAATTTAGCAATAAAATAACTTTATAAATCTAAAAATGGGGAAAAATTAAATTTTTTGAAAGTGTGAATTTTGAGACATGGAGTATCTGAATATGATAGAAATAGATTATATGAATTTTAAGAATTATCAAATAATCAAAACTTTCATTATGCATGTTCAGAAAATTAAATTTGTGTTTTTGAGATTTAATTTCTAAAAAACTTCAAAAGGATTGAAACTAGGGCTATGAATGCCCAGTGGATGAAAAATTATAGTTGTTACAAAGGTAATTAATTTAACTAATTTGTGATATCTAGTGGGGTTCTAGCATATTACATGACAAGTCAAAATCCGGTTGCACTCTTTCACGTGCAACCCCGGGCGTAGCCCACTAATATATTTCTTGGAGTCTCAAATAGTTTTCTTTTATATCATATGATAACATTTTTCAGAGATTTCTCCAAACTATGTTGGATATCCTGTTCACTAAATATGAGAACGTCTTATGTAATTTAAAATCAAGTTTCCCCTTTTGACTATCTTTTCTATAACAATCTTTATATTCTCAACATTTTCAGAAACACAGAGACAATATTCCCTCTGATGTATTATCATACACTGAAAGTCATAATCTTGCTTATAGGCCTTTACCAACACTACGACTGTTATCTATATCATTTTTCTATTATCTGACGAACATTTTCATTTCGATAAAATTACAATACTCATATTGACAGGAGCAAGAGATTTACGGATTGCGGAGATGTTTGATATATTCCTGGTGTAGGGCATTAATGTATCCGGGTTCATGTGTCGTGCTCCCGGGCGCACTAACATGAATCAAGTACATCTATCCCATGTTGGCAGTTGGAGACCTCTATCATGCACAGACATTTATGATGCACTTAAACCCTAGATCATGCTCTGATACGAACTTTGTCACCCCCCAATCCTGGGCACGTGACCGACATAGAATGTCATCATCAGGAAACCCCCTACAAGCATTACCATATGACACTGACATAACACTAATGCACAAAATTTCCATTAACCATCCAATACAAATTTATATTCTCTACCGAAAATTCGACAGAGTTTCCTCTGTTTTTCGAACACCTGGCCACATGGCCCACATAACAATCATCAAGGGCTACTTGCCCATCAAACCTGTATAATATCATAATTATATCCAGTGGCCCAGACTA
>JANHAO010018420.1:0-13598 GCA_026873985.1 Saraca asoca
AAATAACATTTTTCTTGCAAATGATACCTCTTGATTTCAAGAGCGTGTCCAGAATTGTGGTCTACATGCCAGATCTCTATTGGATTGGTTTAATTATATTTTTGGCCTCTTTAATATCTAATATAATATACACTTTGTTCACATTCAGTCATCTCAAAATATAAAGTTTTATTTTGGTCTTCATAGAATAAAAATTAGAACAATATCCTAACTTTAGTTAAAATAAGAAACGGGAAAAAATTGATAACATTTGTAAAACTTAAGATATAGATTTTGTCATAAAGGAAATTAAATAATTATTTAGTAATTAAAATAAATAATACACAAACATTTAACAGCTGAAATAGTTATTTAATCACAAATTTGAAAATAAATAAATTACTTATTTAATTTAAATTTTCCTTTCATGATTAAATATCTAAACAATAATAATTTTGAAAAATAAATAAACATTTGATAATTTATTATTTTTATTCATTAATTTATTAATTATTTTGAAAAATAGTTATTTTACCGTTATTTTGTATACTTAGATTTTTACATTTAATGAATATTTTCTTTTATGATAAAGAAAGTTTGGATTTATTACTTATTAATAGTATTAAAAACTAATTTATATTTGTTTTAGTGTTTTGATCTATTAATTACTTTGAAAATAAATTATTTATCATGATTTTTTAAATTTATTAATCTAGTATTTATTTTAAATACTAGACAATTATCTTAATTTATTTTATGATAAAAAAAACTAAATCATAAGTTTTATTAAACATTGTTAAAACTTATTTAATTAGATTTTAAAATTTATGATTGTATATTTAAAGCTCTATTTTAGTACTTGAAATACATTCAAGTTATCTCAACCACACATTCTTTTTTGTTTCCTCATTTTCTTCTTTCTTAGGTGACCAAATCCTCCTTTCCATTTCAACTCTTTCATTTTTAACTTAATTACTTTTTTTTTTCTCTCTTTTATTTTAGTCATATTTAATCCCCGATTTTGATTGATGGGAATCAAAATAAAATTTCGTATTTTGAGAGGAGGAATAAAAAAAATATAATTAAGCCCGTGGAATATCACACGGATCATGATCTGAATGTTTAATTTTTAGTAGTCTGAAAGTGTTTAATCTAAAGAATCTTTGTAGGGTTAGATTTTACATTGCAAATGCCACTGCCCAATTTTCGCATCATCATGTAACAAGAAACTTGTTTTTCTTCTTCTCGTCAGTTACAAGAACCAAGATTCAATGACCTTAATGATTGTTGCAACTTTACAAGCTCTATAACTAATCTCAGTGTACGATGGCCCCAAACGTAACTCCTAGCATTTTGTAATTGGTGGCGTCGATCAGTGTATGCGGACACTTACAATAAAAGGTCAATCTACTCAGCTTTGGCACCAATAACTGGCTTAGGGGGAGATGACAACAATACTTATACTCAATCAATAATGCATTAAATTAAAAGATCCCGACTTTACAGTAAAATTCTTTTTCTTAAATATTTGAGGGGCAGGAAAAGAAAAACTCAGCAGTCAGAAATTTGCATCATCCTCCACAAATTTCGATAAAAACTTCAAAACCGAAGTGTTAGGATCATCTTTCAGTCCTTTATCCTTAGTTTCAAAAACGCCCTTCATAATTCTTGTATAAAGCCTCTCGAGCTGTGGAATGCTGTAATTTTCACTGCGCTTCACAAGAAGCTGTTTGACAGACTCTACTTGGCTTGAGAATTCACCATCTAACATTATAACTTCGTCAGGAACAGTCCCATCACCTTGGCCACTTGCGCAGGTTCCAGGCAGATTTCCATCAATTGAAGTGGGTTCTACACTCTCAGAAGAAATGTCATTTGCCTGAGGATCCAGAGACGACTTAGATGGCATAGAATCTAGTCGTGACTTGTCTTCTGCCAGTAAAAACCAATTTCAATAAAACTATGTCAATCAACACTGATGCTGATTCATTCAAATTCCTATATATACATATACAGACGAAAGGGAAGACAGATACAGATATCAATCAATCTAGAAATTCACTTATGAAACGAAACTATGATATTAATACCAGTATGTTCATAAGCATAACCATGCCTAAAAGAACAACAGACAAAGACTAAGCAGAAATATATAGAAAGTACAGTCTACAGATGCCTCAATATTTCAGTGTTGGTATTGTATTGTGTCATTTTATGCCCACACTTGTGGTATCAACAAGAACCGAGTCAACAAAATTCTATTTTTATTCATCTTTTTTATAATGCTTTCCTTGGTTCTGAAAGCATTAAGACAGTTCAGAATCACAGTGCTTGTAGGTATTAATACCCATCCCAGCAAACATTGGCAATTCAATCATTTTGCATTGAGAAAGAATATACATACTGCCAAGGCATTTCTACCTGCTTGTCCAACATCAATGCTCTTCTTCGTCCGCTTCAATGCTTCATAGCTTTGATCCATATTAACCTCTGGTTGGACATTTCGGAGTCGAGCACTCATCCTAATAGAGGTTCCCAGCTGTACAACAGGAGTTGAAGGAAATGTAAATCCTCCTATTTCATCAGGCAATTGAAAGGGGCCACCTTGGGCAGCAATCTTGTCACAGTATGCAACCAGTGCAGGATCCATCTGAGAGAGCATCCCATGCACCTGAGAGAAGTAATGAAAAAAAAGCAAGATCATGAGCGTTTTTAAGACATCGGAGCAACAATACAGAACAAAACACGAGAAAGTCAGCATACTGCATCACGGAGCTCGCAAGCTCTACTGACAATTCTGGAACCATTGTAGTCTTCCCCATTGTAAGCCTGAATTGGGAACAGCATAATGGATTAAATTTGTAACACGAATTAATATTAAAAGTGGAGTAACAATCTAATTAGCTTCAAGTGCTTGATCAATTCAGCATTAATGAGAAAACAAATATTTTATTTAGTGTACATCTTCATTGTTAGAAGAATGGATCTTGGGTCCCCACCCCCCCAACCCAAAAAAAAAAGAGAAAAATTCCATCAGAAAGAACACATACCTTTGCATTGGAAACAATAAGATCAATGTCCTGCAGAAATGCTGAACACGTAATATATTGGCCATTATCAACATGCTGCAGTACAGTAGCCATGTCCATTGGGTTTTGGATAATTGAGCGATAATTAGGTGCATCTTCATCTGAGACTGGATAATGGAAGGCATTAAATCGTTTGTCATATAATAGCCTGCACAAGGGAAACAACAAACCTATTCAGAGTGAGGCCCTGTACATTTTAATAAAAATAGTAACAGGCCATTAAGGTCATCAAACATGCTAAAAAAATAGGCCAGTTGTACATGGCTTAATCATAATACATATTGCTTACACAAAGCTTTACACTAAAATAACAAAGATCTCACAAGCCATAACTTTCACAACTACAAATTGGAATATTTGAGTATCACAAGAGCTTGGTTAATAAAAATATAACCAATCCAACACTTCAATATTATCCGGCGAATACACAATGCCATCGAAAGCAAAGCTTTAAGCCATCCATCAGACCAAGGACAGATAGATAACTTTGGAGAAAACTTAGTGGTGTCTAATGATGGGCCATATCCAAGCCCATGCAATCAGATGTTTCAAAGAATTCAAATTTCAGGTAATTACCTAACCTAAAGAGAGTATATTAGAAGAGGACAAGGAAAAATTGTGTCAGGTATTAATCTACTAAGACTAATTCTTGCACCAATGCACCCACATCAAGAATGAAGATTGACATGACATGCATAAGCAATCCATATGCTTCCTTAAAAACATAACACCAGCCAGTTTATTCTAAACTCGAATCCATTAAGCTATAGGAACCAGACCACACTACTTTCTCTGATGGTATCACTTCACCAGAACAAAAGAAATTTGCCTTGACTTTGTAGATGCCAGACTCACTAACTTCCCAAGTTTCAACCTTATCAGATTCAATCCACAGGTTTTATAACTCAGCCAGCATCTTTGATCTACTTCATACATATATTGTAAATACCCACAACCCACACATCCACAGATGTCACGTTCATAGTTCAACAGATATACTTCAAGTAACTATCATTTTAATCAATGTGCAGCAACTATTGACATACCGATTGCACACATCTCTAAGACACATTCGCAGTCTGCGAAGCGCATGTTGCTCGGCTTCAACCTTTGCTTTTAGCTCAGATACCTTTGGACCACTGGCCAGTTTTGGTGCCTTGGGAAGTTCAGGAAGGGATCCTATATCCTGTGCTTTTTTACTCGTTCCCTCCAACAAGACTGATAAAGCTGCTTCTATCAAACGATCAAAAAAGAGAGTCCTATCTTCAATGGATGGTATGCTCACTTGATAGCTGCTCAAAGGGGAAAAATAAAAGAGGGTGAACAAATGACCTAATAATATAGTCTGTGCACTTCAAACCTAAACGGGTGGTCAAAAATTTCTTTCTTAATAATACTACTAGCTTTTGAATTTATATAGTTCAAATATGTATCACATAATCTAGTTGTACCAAACAACAGTAAGGACAAAGGGTAGTGAATACTGACAAAAAGTAATAGCATTAGCAAGCATTTGTTTTGCTTAGGTATCTTAACTCTCACTTGATCATCTAAAATACATTCAGCTGATGGTAAGGAGACATACGGACAAATATGTGATGGAAATTTGTGGATATTATTCAATAATAATTATTTTTTATATAGAAAAAGAAGATATTATTAGGAGAAGAAAAAGATTACAAAGAAAGAGGATGAACCATCCTCAAAAGACGAGCTGCATAGAAAACAATTAATCAAAGTTGCAAAACAAACTCTCAATCCCTTTGCACATCAGTCAAACTTATCCCTTGAAAAAAACCATGAGCTTTAAGCCACAGTGAAGCAATAAACATCTATGTATGCACTTGCTTTATAAAACTAAACCTTTCTTTATTGTGAAGTAAAGAATAGATCAGCTGCAACCAATTCAGCAGCATATTTTGTTCTCTAACCCAACTAATTTCCACCATCTGAACCACCCACACAGAACAATTAATTGCAAAAGGAAAAGAGTGTTCATCTAAACATACACTGCACGAAGAGGGAAAACTGAAGGAGGCACTTCACAAATTTCAGCAAGTGGGACTGAGGATGTTCCTAGTAATAATATTGGTAAATCAGAAGGCAACTCATCAAGCAAAGTCAAGATAACAGCCCTGAGCTGTTCATGTGCCTGCAAGATTATCAAATCACTCGAACTCAGAAAGCACAAATTCAGAAAATACATCATATCCTGAGTATAAAATATTAATTTCAGATATGCAGATTCAGTTATTTTAACACAGATATCAAGAGATAATTAATATATACACTCACAGTTGCCCACCAAACATCAAACTGTGGTAGATAGAGAATTGATGGTGTTGTTCTCCTAGCTTCACCAAAAATATGTACCAATGCTTCCTCTGGTGTCTTTGCACTAGGATCTGATAGAAGAGATGGAAGTCCTAATGAATGAACAGGAAATTTTTCTAGTTCATGTAAAACCGCAGGCCCAAGATGATCCTGTTAAACTAGAGCAGTAAGTTTATTCAGTCTTCAATAATTGTAATGACAGAGTTTTATAATATAAAAAGGGTCCAAGATAATTACCAGCCCTGTACCTTCACCACCACAAAGTAGAAGCCTAGGCCGATACACAAGTGGAATTGCAGAACCATAGGAAAGCATTGAGAGTTTAGTAAATTCTGATGCAATAGCAACTGGAGGGAAAATATCAGAAATAATGCTCATGGCTTTATCTAAATGTCCTCGTAGACATGGTTGAACTACTAGGGACAATGGCCTAGAATGCACAATTGCACCCCTATGAGCAGCTGGTGTAATTGTTGACATTGCTTCAACAAAGTGATACTTTTCAACCTTAACTGAATCAACATCTATAAGAAATTTATCATCACTTGTATAAACCTGTGGATATTTTTCACGGAAAGCACGAATGGCAGCTTCAGTACAAAGAGCCTTTAGGTCAGCACCACAATATCCAACACAACTAGCAGCAAGTTCCATTTTTAACTCCTTTGAAGGAGGATGCTTCCATTTGCGAGTGTGAATATCTAATATTTCAGCACGTGCCTCACAACCAGGCAATGGGAAATTAAATTCACGATCAAATCGACCAGGGCGGCGCAAGGCTCCATCAATAGCATCAATCCTGTTTGTAGCTCCAATTAGAACAACTTGTCCACGAGAATCAAGGCCATCCATCAAAGCAAGCAAAGTGGAAACAATGGAATTGTGAATTTGTTCTTGCTTGCTAGACCTCACAGGTGCAAGTCCATCTATTTCATCAAAAAAGATAATTGAAGGTTGATTCTTTTGTGCTTCCTCAAAGAGTAGTTTTAGTTGTCTTTCAGCCTCACCAACCCACTTGCTTAGCACATCCGCTCCTTTACGCATGTAAAAGCTAACCTTCTGGCCAGCTTTTGAAGCAGCACAGGCCAAAGCTCGGGCTATTAATGTTTTCCCTGTGCCTGGGGGTCCACATAACAACACCCCCCTGGGCGGAGTTATATGATAACTTGCAAAGAAGTCCGGATACAGTAATGGAAAGAAAACCATTTCTTTTAGAGCATCAATATATTCAGATAGCCCACCTATATCATCAAAACTGACATTGTCATCAACCTGTAAGGGTTGAATATCTGCCCCTCCCTTAGAGCTTGGTCCTGCAGTTTGAATCCCAGATGTCAAGGCTGCCAAAGCATCACCCTGATGACCCCAACCTGATGCAGCAAGATTTAATCCCCATGATGTCGTTCCATGCATATCTAAGCCACCAAAAAGCCAAGGTGGGCCAGATCTGCTGCCACCTCGACCCCATGGAATGGCAGGGCCTTGGTCCAACTCATCCACAAGAAGGGAGTCGTCAGAATCTTCAGGCCTTGCTAAACGGTGACGCTTATGAACTCGGGATCCGCCCTTCCTAACATCCCTGCTGACATTGGAGCCCATACCTTGACGAAGCACTCTTCGAGGAGATCTTGGCCGAGATTTCCCATCCTCCATAGAGAACCTGCGGACATCTGCACGATTTCGAAGATCATAGCGTCTTCTTCCGTCCTGCTCTTCTTCACCCTCTTCATCATCACCATCTTCATCTCCTTCATCCTCATCCTCACCCTCACCCTCACGTTCATCTTCACCATCGGCCTCCCCTTCGACTTCATTCTGGCCATCATCGGCATCATTTTCATCAACATCATCCTCATTTTCTGTGTCATCTTGTCCAACCTTCTCTTCAGAAAGATCTTCCTCATCTTCAGATTCTGAATTCAATCTTTCTCTTGCAACAGTCTTTGAATGACGAGGTCTTAGACCTTCACGTCGAGGTGTAGGTTTAGTCGCATTAGCTCTCCTGCGCTTGGAAGACATTAAGCCATCCTGACTTATAGTATTGTCAATTTGGTGTCTTGATGTTTGATAAGAGGGTCTCTGAAACAGAATCACGTATCCTCAGCCCAATCAGAGTCCAAACTTAACAACAATAAGTCATACATGAGTATAGAATCTTACCATCAAGTCTTCATCCTCAGCTCCAGAGCTGTCAGTATATCCTTCGAGATTTACAGAAACCCTCCTGTTCCTAGTTGAACGTCGCAGGTTGGTGGAGGGAGACTGAATAATAGCAAAAGATAACATATCCCAAAAAATCAAAATGTCCCATATAATAAATAAGGAGAAATATTATTATCATCTTATCAACTCCTGCAAATGGCAGGCTTCTGAGCAATGTGTAAAAGAAACACATGAAGTTAAAAATTAGGAAATCCAACCAGGTAATTATGTGACAAGTTTGCTTTGTACAGCCTTTGAATAAGATATATTAATTCAACCAGGTTATTATGTGATAATTTTGCTTCCTACAGCCTTTGAATAAGATATACTAATTCATCATAAAAAAAAAGAAAAACATGAGTCAAAAACCCAAGTTTTGATGAATAACATAGTTATGAACAGTTAACATTCATCTGTATTCATAAATTGGCATAAGAGCAAAATACCACACACACTCACACATGTCTTGTTGCCATTTTCATGTATTAGAGCAGTAAAGGAGCCCCATTAACAGTTAGGCTTCCTGGACTCATGCGAAATGTAGTTACATACATTAGTATTTGAATCGTGTGGTGGTCGATTCACAGGACGCAATATCTCAGCAATCCGTGAAGCTGCTCTCCTATTCTTGTTCTTGCTTTTAGGGCGCTTATAATACATGTATCGACCATAAAGTTTTGGCCTTGTCTTGATCCTATCACTTGTGCGCACTGGCCTGGAATCAGGCCCATCCCCTTGGCTAGATCGTTTTGGATGCATGGAAAGGCACTAACTTTGGGGATTATATAATACCATAATAATCAAGTTTCCCAGTCAGATGCACCTGTAGAAATCAGTGGAGTCTACAACACTTCAAATTCCCAGAAACATAACTAAGAAAAAAGGACATAAATAGCACAGCTAAACTTCCAAGCCTCAGATAACAAAAACCAGAGGCTCATGCAAAGGCTTTCCAACTTAAAAAGAACAATGGGGAGAAGTTTTAATCCTTTTTAAACAAGGACTGCAGATTCATCTAATCAACATTTGAAACTAAATAAAATAAAATAAAATAAAATAAAAATCGAAGGAATATAATATTCTATGGATCAAAATGCATTAAGTGCTAAAGATTTAAAAACAAAAACAAGAACATCATTTATATATTTAATAATACAGAACGTTGCATGTATAAGAGCACAGAGGCATCATAAACCACCATGAATGCGGCAGTAAAAACAGAGAACACCATGTGCAAGCAAGGAACTAAAAGTCGTATTTTATAGGTGGATACACATGGAACTTTCGGTTTGCTTGGCGAAGGATACGAAATAGAGGAAGGATACACAAAATTTCTATGACACAGCAGAATGTCGATAGAAACAATACATAAATCTAGTTGTTTAGTTCAGATTTTACCTCAACGAGTTGTTTAGTTCAGATTTTACCTCAACGAAGAATAACCGAACGGATTACAGCTACAACCCAGCTCCCTTGTGTAGTCAATGCAGCGAATAGGGCTCTTTCAGTTCTCAACTTGTGAAATTAATGCAAACACTAGACACATGAAGAGTCAGCTCTAGGGTTTCAGTCAGCTCTGTGGAGAGCGATAGAGATTCAAGGAAGGAGGGACGTTTTCATTTTCAGAGGGCAAAGCCTTCTTCTCTGTTTGTCTTCCTCAACAAAACGCCCGAGTTTCCTTGCAAGTAGGAGTACTATACTGTAGAATCCGAATCCGCAAAGAAATGACCCGCACCAGCTTGCCCTCTGCTTACAGATGGGCCTGAGTCTCTGTAGGAAACTATCATTCGGATCAACCAAGTACAGTGACCAAAAAAGCGAAAAAATCAACAGATGGTTTTTTTTTTTGGAAAAATACAAAAAAAGAAACACCATTTTAATTTTCAATTGATTAGATTTTGTTCTCATCTGCTTGAAAATTTTATAATTTATAAAAAAAGATTTAAATTATATAAAATCTTGAAATTATCATAGTTAATTATCTTATTTAATTACTTGATTTTTTTTATATAAATTTTACTTTTTAAACAAGTATCATGATTGCCACGTTACTTTTTTTTTTCACATAAATTTAAATTTATTATTATCCAAATATATAATATTGAAACAGATTGAAAGTCTATATTCCTATATATTTTATAGGAGGAGTCATTTTGATGTCACATATTATTATCAAATTCATTTCATTTCTTCTGATTTTTTGTAAAATTATTTTTTATAGATTTTTTTGTATAAAATTTATATGCACAATAAGGCATTCAATACAATCATTCTATTTCAACAAGTTACTCACACCTAAATTCCATAACTTTAGTTCCTCTGTCTCGATCATGGTTTTCCTACCTCCTTATATGCATTTAATTCTTCCTTAATTAATTTATAATATTTTCTATTAAAGGAAAATTTTATTGTTTTACCTATTTTCATTCCTTAGTCACATGCCTTTAATATTTTTATTAAACAATTCATTTAATTTTCTTATAATTGGTATACAATATTTTCTTTTAATCTTTCTCCACAAACATTATACTTATATTTTTTTTTAAACACTTGTATACATTTTTGTGCATAATGTATGCTGAAATATATTATTTTACTATTTTAATTTAATATTTATCAATATATACTTAAAACTAAATAAGTATATATTTATTAAAAAATTGAATAAAATACACGTAATTATTTCATATGTCGAAAATCAATTTTGATTTTTTTTACTAATTTTCACTTACTTATATATAAATTAAAAGCTTCTAAGTTCGCATAAATTTTGTTAGTGTTATTAAGTAATATTAATAGTAAGTAATTAATCTTATATATAAGAGTGTTATTATTTTAAAATTTAACACATAAAAAGTCATTTACAAAATATATTTAAATGAATTGAGTATTTTTTTTGTAAGTAAAATCATTTTAAATGACTTAATATTTAATTATGCTAATAATACTTACTTCTGTTCTCCTTCCAAATTCATATCTTTTTTCTAGTCCTATATTCTTACATCTTAGAAATCATATTTGTTATCCAATCAATGATATTTAATTTAATTATAACTAACATTTAAGCCAAACAAATTGAGATTTTATTTAAATTGTAAGTAAATAATACTTAGTTAACATTTACACAGAGATTAATTGTTAAAATATTTGGTGTCAAAACCTACACGATTCTTCAAAACTTAGAGCCAATGCACCAATACATACTCACACACAAGTGAGGACACACACTTTTTTTTAATATATATGAGGTATTTTGGTTTTAGGTTAAAATAATTGAATTTTTATTGTATTACGATAGTTGACTAAATTAATTAGTATATTAGGTAGCATATGAAAATTGTAGATTAATGTTATGAAAGCAAGAAATTAATAAAGATTGAAGTACAGCATAAAGTTATTTCTATTCATTTGTCACGTGAAAGCAAGTTTGGCGAATGTGCTCTAGGAGGCATGCAAAGGATAAAATTGGTTTCTTGCAATCTTGTGCCTAATATAATAGACTGTATATAATATATATCATTTACAATTCGCTTGTCACGCCCCAATGCACAGAACGTGATCAACGTAAAAGGTCACCATTAAGAAACCCTCTAGAAGTCTAACAATGCAAATAACATACCAAGACATGCAATTACATCAATACATAACCAAATATGTATATATTCATTTCTACCAAAAATCCAACAGGGTTTCTTTTATTTTTCGGATGTTTGGGCATAAGGCCTATATAATAATAAAAGGGTTACATGCCCACCAAATCTTATATAATGATACAAAATAATAATGGCTCAAAATAATATAATCTATATCCTGATAGACACTCCACAATCAATATATAAGCATACACAATCCTACCAACTGCCACGATTTACAATATTCATATACTTTTATATTCCGCAGAAAGAGACTTACTTGGTCAATGAGCAGATCTTGTATCAGTGTGGAGTAGAGGAGCAGTAGGTGTATCCTTGGACTCTGAAAAATATTGAGAAAAATGAGTGAGTTTTATAGAAACTTAGTGGATAGATAATCCTATAAAAACCAAAACCTGATTTATGAATTATATTTGAAAGTATATAGCTGTGAAAATAAGTTTATTTGTTTAACAACTATGATCTCAAGGCAGTTCCGAAAACTTTTATGCATAAAAAAAGTTAAGTAATTGAAAATATAATATTCAATCACATAAAAATAAGCATCAAGATATGCTACCATAAAACTATGTTCATCATGACGTAAACATGATAGAAAATCAATAAAGCTTTCAAAAATTTCATCAATACTCACTATAGCAAAACATTCAATCAGATTCCCAAAGGACAATTCTTGAAACTAATCATAATATCATAAACATCGCTATAATCTATCTAACACACATGTGAATATTCATATATCCACAGCCAATATGCATGCGAATATTTATATATCCGCTACCAATATGCATGCGAATGTTCATATACCCGCATCTAATGCACATGTTCTAGTCATAAGTGCACTCGAGGGTTTCCAATGAATTTTACAATGAATCTAATACCATAAAACATTAAATCCTTGCCCAAGTAATTAATATTTATCATAAAATACATAAATACGTTGAAGCATTTTTTTACTTATTCATCACATAGAAAAATGGAATCACCAATTCCAATAACATAAATCAAGATGAAAATGCATAACTTTATCATGGCAAATAATTTTCATATACATATACAACATATGAATATACTTTTGAAACCATGTTAATATTTTAAAAAATCCCATTATTCAAAAGGAATCACAATATTCTATATGATAAAATTATTTTATATTTGCAAATGGGATTTATCAAGAGAGGAGGATTATTCACTCATCTTAGACTCTCCTTAGAATGATCTAATTGTCCTTCAAGGTGCTAAATTAGCCCACTTAGAAAAAATCAAGTTATTCGACCTAATTGGATATAATCAATGTTAAAATTAGCACTTGAACTTAAATTTAATGTTCTCTAGCTAAGCACACCACCAAATATTAATATTAGACTTAAATATCTAAACTGAAATTTCAAGATCAAGTAGCAAAACCACCTACTTGGATTTTTCAGTTGAAACTCTAAAACTTTGGTGTTGGTGTGCTTGATCTTTCAATAGAAACTTCACTGAAGCATAATAACACAAAACAACAAGGAAATTTAAGCTTGCTTCAGCTTTGCACAATGAAGGTTTCAACTAGATCTCTTGAAAAACTTGATGTAGGATTATTATAAAATAAATTTAATGATTTATGAATACTTATCAGCTTCCAAAGTGCAGGTGAGTAGCTCAGCCGGAGCTAGAACATCGCTGATGAGCCATCGTGGATCGTTGGCTAAACTAGTTGAAGAAGGAGAGGGAAAGCTGCCATGCTGAACCAAAGAGAAAAGGTGTCAGAGGAAGGAAAGGAATGTGACTAATGGTGGTCGGAGCTTACAGTACGTTGGAGGACCAAAAGAGGAAAGAGATTGACCGGTGTTCAGAATAGGGGGTTTGGGAGAAGGAAGCTGGTCGTGCGTGTTCTATAGGGGATGAAGTCTTGCTACTAGAAAATTATACATAAAAGGAAATAAGGCAAATTGTGGTTTGACTCCATTGACTTGCCATCACCTTCAAATAGGTTTTTTTTGAAAAAAGGAAAAATTCTATTTTAGCCCCAACGAAAAATACAAAAATTTCATTTCGGTCCCTTAACAATATCTTTTCTATTTTTATTATTATTTTTTTAAGGTATTACATTGCTTAATCAACTCATTTTTATGATAATTTGCTGGAAAGTTATTTCACTATTGAAACACTACTTTGGATTTTTCTTTAATTGGTATTGTTTAGCTAAAAGTGGATGATAACGTGTAATTAAATATTGGGTTTTAATTATGGCTATCTTTTATATCAATCAAATGTTAGTTAAATAGGTGCCCTAGAGTCAATTGGATTGAGCTCTATTGTATTTATCACTATACATTCTGTTGATATGTTAATAAAA
>JANHAO010018421.1:0-13631 GCA_026873985.1 Saraca asoca
AGGGTTTAGAAATCTATATAGGTTTAGAAGAGCCTGCTGTAAATCTTCTAGGTTAGCAAGAAACCTGATAATATCTTGTGTTTTTGTTGTAAAGATAGGCATTTTAGGAGCTTGTCAATCCTGATAGTTTTCTATTTTAATTCAGAGGTCTTTTGGTTGAGAAAGATCAAGTGGAGTAGACTTGAATTGCAGCTTCAATTCAAGTTGAACCACTTGAAAAGATCTATGTTCAAATCTTTTCTTTTATCTGCACATTTATTGCTACTACTATTAATTCTCCATCTTTATCTCCTGCTCAACTGCTAGTTATCATTTCTACATATCCAATCAATGAAATTCGATTTTGACACTGGTGTATACAAATCTCCAATGAGATAAGGGTAAGATCCATTTTCTTTCTGTAATTTCTAACTA
Source organism: Saraca asoca (assembly GCA_026873985.1). Lineage (NCBI taxonomy): Eukaryota > Viridiplantae > Streptophyta > Magnoliopsida > Fabales > Fabaceae > Saraca > Saraca asoca. The sequence continues at coordinate 415 of JANHAO010018421.1, forward strand.
TCTTTATTAGGACCATCACTGCTCAACATATTGTTCGAATCTCCTTTTTTCCAAATCATAAACCTACTTTAATGGATATAAATGAAATTCCATGACGTTGCTCAAAACATATCAAATAACATATTCAGGCAGCCCGAGCTCGAAAAATAGCATGGAATCAATATCAAAGATCAGATCAATCAGGAGCAAGAATATTAGGAGCAGATAATTATCAAAAAAAATTGTAACTTGGGAACCATATCTTCTAGAAATACCATTTCATTATGAGTTAACAAGAAGCACGAATGAATTAGTTCAAAAGGATTATGAAGAATATCAAAAGCTTCAAAGACAATATTGGTATTATAAAGGATTTTAATACCCTTCAAGAGACAATAGTGATGAAGAAGAAGATATTTAGCTAATGTTCTCTGCTCAATTCAATATTTGTTTCAAGTCTAAAGACAGAGTGTATTATTGAAGCAGCTATTAACTTTTTTGACAACTTTTCAAGATTCCTAAATAAAAATATGACCAGTCTTATCAATACTTGATCAGAAAAGTTAAGCCTTATCAAGAATATAATTCAAAACTTCAGATATTAAGCAAATTTAATAAAATTTGGAGTCCAGAGCTAAATTCAAGAGTGCCTTGAAGTCTGAAGATTCTTTAACAAAATTTAAGAAAAGTTTGAATTTTGAAAGCTTTTCAATACTATAAATAGATGTAATATCAAGATGTAGGGCATGGCCCTTCTTTCAACTTCAAAAAACTTGTAATAACCATACGGCCTAATTTCAATCTCCAAAACTTTGTATCCAAAAATCTCTTGTATGCTCTTTGTAACCTTTCCCTTCCCTCAACATTTCTCTCAATAATCTTGTATCAAAGTTCAAGCATCAATAAAACTTGTAAGTTTTTCTCAGTTTGCATTTGTTTAATTATTGTTTTTAATTACTATTTACATTATAATTTTCTTGTGCCATCACGATGCATGTTTATTTTCAAATATGTTTGCATTATTTTCAAATGCTTTCAACATGGATGCTTTATTTTCCAATATTGAGAGAACGATCCAGAGCTCTCTAGAGTAGCTCTACCCATTTGGTATCAAAGCCTTATGAAGGGATATTTGATTCATAATATTATTTATAGTTTCTTCTATATTATCTAACTGTGTGGACATCATATGCAGGATTATATTTGAATAATTATTTTGATGTTGTACATTTTTTATTTGTTTGAGACTTAAATTTTCTTGACAATCTTTTTCTGATATTCCTATTTTGAAAGGAGAAGCAATTATTGAGGATTCAACATGAGTGAGTTTTATTTCTTCTAAAGGGGGATGGTTTCCTGTTATTATTTTATTTGAAGAAGTATGGCATTGTTGTTTTGATTTTTTAAGCATATTGATGATAAAGTTTGGCTGGTATGGAATAATAATTCTACATGAATTGGAAACTTGATTTATATCTTGAATTATTAAAGAGTTATTTTCGTCCTTTTGTTATTTGATCTCTTTAGTTGTCTTATCTTTGGGTATAGGGAGACAACTAGCTGGTTTTGAAATTACATTTTTTGTAGTGTTTTGAAGTGGTAAGGTTGCAAAAATTTTCCCTTCCTTATGATCTTTTATGTAACTTACTTCTTCTAGTTTTTCTCTTGTTACATCTTTTTTATTTTTTATCACTACACCTTCTTTGTCTTCTTATTGAATGAATGATGTTGCTGAATTATGTTTGTTTTGGACTATTTTATGGAGCTACTCTAGGGAGCTCTAGATCGTTCTCTCAATATTGCAAATAAAGCATACATGTATGGAAAATAATTGAAAATAATGCAAAGATATTGAAAGTAAACATGCATGGTGAAAACACAATAAAAACCATGATGTAAACAATAATTGAATAGCAAAAGTAGACTGAGAAAAACTTACAAGTTCTATTGATGCTTGAACTTTGATACAAGATTATTGAAAGAAATGTTGAGAAAAAAGAAAGGTTACAAAGAGCATACAAGAGATTTTTAGATACCAAGTTTTGGAGATTGAAATTGGGTCGTGCCTTACATCTTGATATTACATCTATTTATAGTATTGAAAAGCTTCCAGACTTCAAACTTTTCTTGAATTTTGTTGAAGAATCTTTAGACTTCATGGCACTCTTGAATTTAGCTCTGGACTCCAAATTTTATTAAATTTTCTTGATATCCAGACTCTTGAATTATATTCTTAATAAAGCTCAACTTTTCTGATAAAGTATTGATAAGACTGATCTTACTTTTGTCTAGGAATCTTGACAAGTTGTCAGAAAAGTTAACAACTGCTTCAATAATACACTCCATCTTCAGACTTGAAACAAATATTGAATTGGACTTTGGATGAGCTATAATAATTTTGATCTTGGATAATCTTGAATAGAATCTAGTCAAATTGGGTCAGATTTATTCCATAACAATCATCTTCATTTTCTTGAGTTTGGAATGCTGACTGAACTTCATTTGGAGAATCTTCTTCTTCATCACTATCTATTTGAGATAATATTTCTAAAAGCTTCTTCTTGAATTCTCGTTTTGAAGAGGTTCATACTATTTGAGCTAAAAATTTACTTTTTGAGGTTAAAAAATTACTAAAATGGGGCGATACAGCTCCCATATGAGGATTAATTTTGAAATATTGAAGAACTGCTAAAGAATCAGCAAATTCAATTTTGAACTTATGCCACTATTTAATTTTGAATTCTCGGGCAAGACTTAATGGACATGGATTAGGATATTCTTTTATATAAGTATAGTCCCAACAAAGGATCCTTGCAATTTTGAAATTTACACAAAAGAGTAAGAGTTTATCAATATTCTGATTGATTTTTGAGAAAAACAGATCAAAACTTTCTTGAATCTTTTTGTTATGGGTAAAATTTGGATCGTCTTTGATGGACCAGCAAGTAACCCGAACGTGGCAAAGATTTAACCCGAGAAGTACTCATATCGCTATGCCTTTAGTTCGTGTCCTAGAGTGATCTCCTCAACTCAAGCTCATCCTTGATAGAACCAACCCAACCTCACCATCTCAAATATGGGCATTTCTCCAGACTAAAGGATCGGGCTAGCGAAGCACGACCAATGACCTGAGAGCTCACCAGACAAAAGATCAATTCACATTCTGCCTAGTAAACACATGGGGCCCACCTGTAGGAGGTAATCTGTGGTAGCTGAATTTCAGGATTTAGTCTGTCTACTCGAGTCTTGTACATTAAATACTGATGTAATAGATTTATTGCATGTATAATTACAATTGTAACCTCTTCTCCTCTATAAATATGGGAAGGGGATGAATGTTAAAGGGAGAGAGGCCTGTAAGCTGAAACTCTATTAAAAATATATTCTCAAATCAATACACTACCATGGATGTAGGGTCCAGTGCCGCCTGGATTTGGCCAAACCACATTAAAAAACCTTGTGTTTCCCTGCTGCTCTTCCCTCCTTTCTTGCTTATTTTATTAATTTCCTATCTTAGAACCAATTAACAGCTTGAGATCCTGAAACAATCCCCCGTTGGCTAAAGTTTGGATCAGAACCAAAATTTGACATCAACATTTTGGCACCATCTGTGGGGATCTAACCTGTTCTGGTTCATTTATTGCTACAATGGCCAAGGTAAGAGCTACTAGAGCTTCAAATGTGCAACCCAACCCTTTAGAGGGTCATGTCTTGATGACGGACTTCTCTACCACCCCCACATTCAGAGTAACCACTAGCATCCTTCCAACCAGCTTTATCCAACCAGTTCTCACCGCCAACGGTGCCAATGGAGTACAAGCCTAGCTCTAACGTCAGGAGAAACTTGAAAATGTGGTAGGAGAACTAGCTAAAATGGTCACGATGCTGGTGCAATCACAAGCTCATGGTGTACAAGAATAAGTTGAGATCGTCACACCCAAGGGTGAACATCCCAATGAAACTAACTGAGAATAGACTTCGAATCACCATCTGCATGGCCAAAAAAGTGAACCTAGCCACCAAGTCTCCATCCAGTGATTGAGGGGCATAGATGTTTTGGTAGGAAACCTCCTTCAAAAAGTAAAGCATTTGGAGGAGCATCCTTGAACTCAAAATAATCGAGCTCACTTCAGGGAATTAACTCCTTTCATTAGGGAAATTGAGGAGGAATCCCTCCTGCATAAATTCAAAGTTCCAGCCATTCCACTATACGATGGAGATAGTGATCCGCATAACCCTCTGGACCTGTTCAACATCCAGATGGATCTCCAAACTTGCAACTCCTTAATCAAGTGCCGCATCTGCCCTGCTACATTGGGTGAAGTTCCTTGAATGTGGTTTAGAAGCCTCCTAGCCTATAGCATTAGCAGTTGGGAGGAGTGCCAAGAAAAGTTCATCGACTAATACAGGGCACTAAAGAAGCAACTCCCGCCCCGATGCCATCTCACTACGGTCTTCTAGAGTAAGTATGAAATGTTGAAAGACTATATTGCTCGCTTCAAATGTGAGGTTAACAATGTGGAGAATCCCTAAGATGAGGCCATCCTGATTGCCGTTTCAGCAGGACTTCGCAGAGATGGAAAGTTGTTCAAAAGTTTATATAAGTCCCCAGTTAGTAATTTGGGAGAATTTTACGAGCGAGCCGCAAAGTAGAGTAGATGGGAAAAGACTTTTAGTTCATAAAGGCCCAAGGTAGGCAACTTGGCTCAGAATAAGAAGAGGAGTAATCGTGGAGATGAAAAAGACAGCTCTGATCCTTAGCTCACTAAAAAGAGCAAGGATGAGCAACCTCCATTTCCAGGTCACCATAGCACCTATAGCATCCTATCAGATGCCCAAAACAAGATTTTCGTGATGGAAAGGGACAAAGAGGACTTCAAAAAGCCTCCACCCTTGAAGACTCCTAGTAAGTCTAGGTTCAACCGAAGGAAATTTTGCTCATATCACAATGAGTTCGGGCACATCACCTCGGAATGCTGGACGTTAAGGGATGCTATTGAAGATCTCATTAAAGGAGGTCGCTTGCAAAACTATATGGTGCAACCTTCCAAGCAGTGGCTTAGAGCGTCTCGACAAGATCCTGAGTAGAAGTCATCTCCCACAATCAAAACTATTTACTAAATTTTTTTAATCATGTAGTTTGTATATAAACATTCTAAATCCCTTTACTGACTTTTAAATTTTTCAAACAGGTGAATCGCCTAAACGGCCAACTCTTTTATTTGGGCACAAGATCACCCCGACCACAAGATTGGCTAACTCTTTTACTTAAGCACAAGATCGCTCACTCTTATTTTCACAGCACTCATGCAAACTTATTTACTTAATTGGCCACGAGATCGGCCCGAGCACGAGATCACTCACTCTTATTTTCACAACTATTATGCGAACTCATCTACTTAATTGACCACAAGATCAGCCCGAGTACGAGATCGCTTACTCTTATTTTTGCATTTCTCATGCGAACTTATCTAGTTAATTAGCTATAAGATTAGCCTGAGCACGAGATCGATCACTCTTATTTTTGTAGCTCACTTGCAACCAAATGTTTGTAGTTCTCACATAATTTTGTGATTAAGCGCAGTTCACACAGATTATTTAAATAATGGTTATACGAGAAATGAGAACAACACCTAGAGATTACAAAAGGAGATCTTATTTATTTAAAAGTCTCAACGAGGTAAAACTACATCAGAAAGCCAAAATACAAAGGGAAAGGCTATAACTAATTTTCTTCCAAGAAGATGGGTTGGCCACAAAGGGACGCACCCTACCTTATTAGAGCTCTTGAACCCACTGAGGTCCTCAACTGTTTTCTTCCAATGCTTCCTCAGTGGCAATGCAGCTACTCCTTATTTTTCTGGCCTTCAACTCCTCGTCTGATTTGTGAAGGAAGCAAATTAGGAAGCACCAGGAACTTGGCTGATCGAATAATTACCTCACGACGACGCCGAGAGGATGTAATCTGAGATCCGTATGAGATCTCCCCATATTTTCCAAGAAGCCAAATCTTCCTAGTTCTCTATGCAATAGGCCATACATGCCCTAATGGAGAGCTAAAACGTCAAAAATAATTATAGCTCATCTGAAATCTTCATGGTTTGCACAACACAGAGGCAGAAGGGGTTTCCTTTCCCTTAAATAGAGCTAAGTTTGGCTCCATCAAAGGATCCAGATCAATCCCCCCAACCACCATCATTTATTACCTTGGAAAGGGTTTAGGTTAACTCACCAGCAATCATCAGACGCGTGCCATTGGAAGCACAGCCTAAAACAAATAAAACGACAGTTTCGAAAAAGATTTTGACCAAACAGATGTCAAAAAGTCTCAACTCCCAGCCCGTAAAGCGAGTAGAGAGTTGGGGGGCTTATGTTATGGGTAAAATTTGAATTATCTTTGATGGACTAGCGAGCAGCCCGAACGTGGAAAAAATTCAACTCGAGAAGTACTCAGATTGCTATGCCTTCAATTCACATCCCAAAGTGATCTCCTCAGCTCGAGCTCATCCTTGATAGAACCAACTTGACCTTGCCGTCTCGAAGATGGGCATTTCTCCAAACCAAAGGATCTGGCTAGCGAAGCGTGACCAGCGACCTGAGAGCTCACTAGATAGAAGATCAATTCACATTCTACCCAGCAGACATATGGGGCCCACCTACAGGAGGCAATCTACAGTAGCCAAATTTCAAGATTTAGTCTATCTGTTCAAGTCTTATACATTAAATACTGATGGAATAGATTTACTGCATGTATAATTACAATTGTAACCTCTTCTCCTCTATAAATATGGGAAGGAGATGAATGTTAAAGGGAGAGAGGCCTGTAAGCTGAAACTCTATAAAAATATATTCTCAGATTAATACATTACTATGGACGTAGGGTCCGGTGCCACTCAAATTTGGCTGAACCACGTTAAAAAATCTTATGTTTCCCTGCTGCACTTCCCTCCTTTCTTGCTTATTTTGTTGATTTCCTATCCTAAAACAAGTTAATAGCTTGAGATCCTGAAAGAATCCCCCGTTGGCTAAAGTTTATATCAGAACCAAAATCTGACGTTAATATTTTGGCACCATCTGTAGGGATCTCACCTATTCTGGTTTGTTTCTTACTGAAATGGCCAAGGGAAGAGCTATCAGAGCTTCGAATGCGCAACCCAACCCTTCAGAGGGTCATGTCTCGATGACAAACTCCTCTACACCCCCACTTTCAGAGCAACCACTGGCATCCCTTTAGCCAGCTCTGTCCAACCAGTTCTCGCCACCAACAGTACCGATGGAGTATAAGCCTGGCTCCAACGTCAGGTGAAACTTGAAAACATGGTAAGAGAACTAGCTAAAATGGTCGCGATGCTGGTGTAATCATAAGCTCGGGGTGTACAAGAATAGGTTGAGATCATCACACCAAAGGGTGAACATCCTGTGAAACTAACTAAGAACAGACTTCGAATTATCATCCGTATAGCCGGAAAAGTGAACCTAGCCACCAAATCTCCAACCAGCGACTAAGGGGCATGGATGTTTTGGTAAAAGACCTCCTTAGAAAAGTAAAGCATTTGGAGGAGCATCCTTGAACTTGAAATGATTGGGCTCACTTCGGGGAACGAACTCCTTTCTCTAGGGAGGAGGAATCCCTCCTGCATAAACTTAAAGTTCTAGCCATTCCACTATACGATGGAGATAGTGATCCGCATAACCATCTAAACCTATTCAACATCCAAATGGATTTCCAAACTTGCAACTCCTTAATCAAGTGCCATGTCTTCCCCGCTACGTTAGGTGGAGTTCCTCGAATGTGGTTTAGAAGCCTCCCAGCTCGTAGCATTAACAATTGGGATGAGTGCCAGGAAAAGTTCATCGACCAATACTGGGTGCTAAAGAAGCAACTCACGCCCCTTTGCCATCTCGCTACAATCCTCCAGAGTAAGCATGAAACATTGAAAAATTATATTGCTCACTTTAGACGTGAGGTTAATAATGTAGAGAAACCCTCAGATGAGGCCATCCTGATTGTCATTTTAGCAGGACTTCGTAGAGATGGAAAGTTGTTCAGAAGTTTGTACAAGTCCCTAGTTAGCAATTTGGGAGAATTTATGAGTGAACCGCAAAGCAGATTAGATGGGAAAATACTTTCAGTTTGTAGAGGCCCAAGGCTGGCAACTTGGCTCAGAATAGGAAGAGGAGTAACCGCAGAGATGAAAAAGACAGTTCCAATCCTCAGCTTGCTAAGAAGAGCAAGGATGAGCAACCCCCATTTCCAAGTTGCCATAGCACCTATAGCATCCTATCAGATGCCCAAGACAAGATTTTTGTGATGGAAAGGGATAAAGAGGACTTCAGAAAGCCTCCACCCTTGAAGACTCCCAGTAAATCCATATTCAATCGGGGGAAATTTTGTGCAAACCATAATGAGTTCAGGCATGTTACCTCAGAATGTTGGGCATTGAGGGATGCTATTAAAGATCTCATTAAAGGAAGTCGCTTGTAAAACTACGTGGTGTAACCTTCGAGGCAACGACTTGGAGCATCTTGACAGGATCCCGAGTAGGAGTAGTCTCCCATGATCAGGACTATTTACTAAATTTTTGTAATCATGTAATTTGTATATAAACATTCTAAATCCCTTTACTGACTTTTAAATTTTTCAAACAGGTAAATCACCTAAATGGCCAACTCTTTTATTTAGGCACAAGATCACCCCAGTAACAAGATTGGTCAACTCTTTTATTTAAGCACAAGATCACCCCAACTACAAGATCGACCAACTCTTTTATTTGGGCACAAGATCACCCCGACCATAAGATCGACTAACTCTTTTATTTGGGCACAAGATCGCCCTGGCCATAAGATCGACTAACTCTTTTATTTGGGTATAAGATCGCCCTGACCACAAGATCAACTAACTCTTTTACTTGAGCACGAGATCACTCACTCTTATTTTTGCAGCTCTCATGCAAACTTATCTATTTAATTGGCCACGAAATTGACCCGAGCACGAGATTGCTCACTCTTATTTTCATAACTTTCATGTGAACTTATCTACTTAATTGGCCATGAGATCGGCCCGAGCTTGAGATTACTCACTCTTATTTTCATAGCTCTCATGCCAATTTATCTACTTAATTGGCCATGAGATTAGCCCAGCATGAGATCGCTCACTCTTATTTTTGCAGCTCTCATGTGAACTTATCTACTTAATTGGCCACGAGATCGTCTCGAGCATGAGATCGCTCACTCCTATTTTCACAGCTTACTTGCAACCAAGTGTTCACAGTTCTCACATAATTTTTTGATTATACACAATTCACACAGATTGTTTAAACAATGCTTATACGAGAAATGAGAACAACACATAGACATTGCAAAAGGAGATCTTATTCATTTAAAAACCTCAACGAGGTAAAACTACATCAAAAAGCCAAAATACAAAGGGAAAGACTATAACTAATTTTCTTCCAAGAAGAAGGGCTAGCCACAAAGGGACGCACCCTAGCTTATTAGAGCTCATGAGCCCACCAAGCTCCTTAACTTTTTTCTTCCAATGCTTCCCTAGTGGTAGCGCAGTTGCTCCTTATTTTTCTAGCCTCCAGCTCCTTGTCTGATTCATGAAGGAAGCAAATCAGAAAGTGCCTAGAACTTAGCTGGCCAAACAATTTCCTCACGGTGACACCAAGAAGATGTAATCTGAGATCTGTATGAGATCTCCCCATATTATTAGAGAAGCCAAATCTTCTGAGTTCTCTATGTAGTAGGCCATACACTCCTAGTGGAAAGCTAGAACATCAAAAATAATGGTGGTTCATCCAGAATCTTCATGGTTTGCTCAACGTAGAGGCAGAAGGGGTTTCCCCTCCATTAAATAGAGCCAAGTTTGGCTCCACCGAAGGATCCAAATCAATCCCCCTAACCACCATCATTTATTACCTCAGAAAGGATTGAGGTTAGCTCACCAGTAATCATTGAACGCATGCCATAGGAAGCACAACCTAGAACAAATAAAATGATAGTTTCAGAGAAGATTTTGACGAAATGGATGTCAAAAAGTTTCAACTCCCAGCTCGCAAAGTGAGCTGATAGTTGGGGGGCTTATGTTATTGGTAAAATTCAGATCGTCTTTGATGGACCAGCAAGCAACCTGAATATGGCAAAGATTCAACCCGAGAAGTACTTAGATCACTATGCCTTCAGTTCACGTCCCAGAGCGATCTCCTCAGCTCAAGCTTGTCCTTGATAGAACCAGCTCGACCTCGCCGTCTTGAAGAATGACATTTCTTTAGACTAAAGGATCTAGCTAGCAAAGCATGATCAGTGACCTGAGAGCTCGCTAGATGAAAAATCAATTCATATTCTGCCTAGCAAACACATGGGGTCCACCCGTAGGAGACAATTTGTAGTAGTCAAATTTTAGGATTTTGTCTGTCTGTTCGAGTCTTGTACATTAAATATTGATGTAATAGATTTACTATATGTACAATTACAATTATAACCTCTTCTCCTCTATAAATATGGGAAGGAGATGAACATTAAAGGGAGAGAGGCCTGTAAGCTGAAACTCTATAAAAATATATTCTCAAATCAATACACTACCGTGGACGTAGGGTTCGGTGCCGCTTAGATTTGGCCGAACCACATTAAAAAACCTTGTGTTTCCCTTTTGCTCTTCCCTCCTTTCTTGCTTATTTTATTGATTTCCTATCTTAGAACCAGTAAACAGCTTGAGATCCTGAAAGAATCCCCTGTTGGCCAGAGTTTGGATCAAAACCAAAATTCGACATTAACACTTTTCATGAAAAATTTGAGGAACAGGTCCACAAATTTTAAACCATTTTGAAAACCATGCTAGTAAAGTTTTTGAATAGGTTGCAGAAAATTGAATAAACCAAGAATGACTATAATTATTATAATGTAATATATTGAACCAAGCTTCTTTATAATCTTCATAATTAAAGGTTTCTAGTTGAAAATACACTTGAAATCTTTTGTGAGTGAAAGGAGATGATAATTTCCAATCATGATGAGAAAGTACTTAAATAATTTGAATTTTTGAAAAAGCTATTTTATTGGAATCTGTTGGATCAATTTTATATTCTAGTTCTATTAATCCAGTTTGCAATAGAATTAGCTTATAAAACTCTCTTGATTTTTTGAAATCATCTAGAATGTAATTCCAGTTTTTTGGTAATATTTGTTGAGAAATTTCTTTAAGCGATAATGACTTTTGAAAATCTTCTACAACATATATTGGAATTTTGATCTTTTTAACAGCATAGCCTTGATTTTGAACATATTCTGTTCTTGAAAAAGGAGAAGGAGTGGGAGGGCTGGCTAAAGAGGTGGCTGCTTCAAGATAATTTCTAAGAGGTGTTGGTATTGATCCAAGGGTAATGAATGTATTTTGAGTAGGTAAAATAGTGGATCCTATTAAAGGTTTAATTATTGAAGTATTGGAAGAGGTTATTGAACCAGGTGGTTTCATAGCGTTGTTTGCTATGCTTTTCTTCATCTTCATTTTTGAGGATGCAAAATGTTGTTTTGAAAGCTTATGCAATATGCATGTACTTATATATAGGAATACTTTTGAAAAGACATAATTTTAGATAAAATTTTTTGAAAGGATATTGATAGTATGAGAAGATGTTGGAGAACAAAGATAAATTTCCCCACAGTTTTGTAAACAATTATTTTTTGAAATATCATTTTCTTCAAAATTAGAATTTTCTTGATCTAGATAGACCTTTTCTTCCTCTTTTGGGTATTCAGACTCTTCTAACTCAGCTGACGAATCTATTAAGAGTTTTTGTAATTGTAACTTTAATTCATCCCTAATTTGTAAATTATTGATTTTTTATTTCATTTTACAATTTCTACTGTAATGTCCTGGTCGACCACACTTATAACATAACGGTGGGTCTTTATTTTGAGGATTTTATATTTTGACGTCTTTTGAACCTCTAGACCTTCTTCTTGAGGGCTTAGAATATACTTTTTCTTCTTTAAGTTTCTTCTTTCTTTTTATTGAAGGAGCTTCTTGTATAGATTCATAGCCATACTATTGACAAAAGGTTCCTAATTCTTTTTTATTGATTCTATTTTCATTTTTAATTCTGGCTTTTAGCTTTAAGTCAGTACATAAGGCTAATCCTTCTTAATTTATAACTTTAATTAATTGACCATAGGTTAACTCCATCCAAGGAATATTTCCATTAAATTCTTGATGCAAAGTGTTTCTTACCTTTTCAGCAAATTAGTTAGGAAGTCCTGCTATAAACTTCTCTTTCTAATAAGCTAAGTTACAATCTGGTCTTGTGAAGATTCTTGACAAGAATACATCTTTATACCATCTAAAATCTGTTAAAGTTGGACATTTGAGATTTAATAAGGCTTCTGATGCTCTTTCCTAAATTTGAGAGGGATTTCCTATAAAATGTTTTGTTATTACTTTTATTAATGTATTGACTATGTCAGGGTTTTGAACTACTTGACTGTTTATTACTTTTGGTTTAACCATATTAAAGACTTGATTTCTATCATAGTCAATGACATAATAATCCCACCAACCTTTTAATTGTCCCAAGAAACCTGCTATAATTAAATTTGCTGTTTGAGATTCACTATTTCCTTTAATTTTGTAAGTTGTTGCAGCCACAGTAATATTTTTTAAAGTGTTGATAATTTCATATTCACTTTTTCCATCTATGTTCCATTCATGAACTTCATGACCATCATAAGAGTTTTCCCAAAATTAATTCCTTTCTTCATATTGAATATCTGGAGGTGTAGGTGATGTAGATATTATTTTTCGCAAGTGCACGACGTAATTGTAGTAGAGACCGGTGAATACGGGTCGAGTCCCACAGGGATCTTTATTATCAATTATCAAATGTTTGCAATGTAAGATGCCTAAATCAAATAAGAATAGTAAATAGAATAAAGAGAACTAATGAAAGAGCAATAAGCAAATAATAAGCAATGTATAATTGTAAAAGCCTAGGATTGAGGTTTCACCACAGTTATGATCTTTAACAATTAATTGAACTCTTTCCTATTATGATTACTTAATTAATTGAGGATGGTTTAGTCTAAATTAATTACTAACCTCTTTCAAGGTCTAATAATAGTATTTAAATTAACCCAATTACCTACTTTCATGGTTTAAATTAATTTAAACCCTTTAAGATCTGTGCAAACCAAATCAAATCCTAAAGAAACTTAATCTACTTTCGTGATTAAAATCTCTTTAT
>JANHAO010018422.1:0-13610 GCA_026873985.1 Saraca asoca
AAAAACACTAAGAAAACATAAAATACTATTAACAAAATGAACTAAAACTATCTTATTTTTATGTACTTTTTCCCATTTATCAATGACCATGCAGCTCACCCTCCTCAAGGGTTCATTGCGATCAGCCCTTATCACTTCAATGTTGGGCTCAGATTTTTAGTTCATCCTTTCATTATTAATTTGTTAAATAAACTAAAGCTTTTTCCTACCCAACTGACTCCAAACTCTTATACCCAACTTGTTTCTTTAGCACTCATGTATCTGAGGAGTGGCCTTCCTGTTCCATCCATGAGGGTCTTATGTCATCCTTATAGCATGAGAAGTATGAGTCCTTCAGATGGGATTTACTATCTGTCGGCTCAGAATTTCGAGTTTAAAAAGGCTCTGCCTCAAGCAAAGGCTAAAGGCAAATCAAATGTCAGCCAATATAAGACCCACTGGTTTTACATCTTGTGACTATCCTTGTGTCCCCTTCATAACTTTGACTTTGTTTTGACACCGAGTAAGCAAGCTGGGATTATACGAGCTCTTAGTGACTTCACATCTTTTAACACTTTATCTTGTTTTTGTAGCTAAGGTTAGCAAAGTGAAACCATCACTTGAAGCTAAGGAGGTTGAGGTGCTTTGTTGTTTTGCTACTGCCAGTGGTCTATAGAGTGATCTGAAATTTGATAATAATGACCTTCAAGCTCAAGGGTTAGCTCCATCATTGAACGTCAAGCTTACCAGAGAGATCGGGGCTCACCAGGCAAAGGAAATTGGGCTGGCTCACTTTGAAGATTATAAGGAAATGGTGAAGCTTCTTTTCCTAACCCCACCCATCGATGAGTCTAAGGAACTTAAGGTTACTACAACCCCTCCTGGTTCCACCACTGCAACTGCTTCTACTAATCCAAATCTGTCTCCCCCTGAGATGACTATGTTGCCCCTTCCAGAGCCAATTCCTACCCCTCTTCATGAGATGACTGGGATGGCTAGAGCTGCAACCTCCTCTAGCCCTCCTACTAAAAATGGAGGATAAGCAAAGGGAAGCATATTGCTAGTGGTTCAGGGCAAGCGTCTCATAAGGAGGCAGAAGAGAAGCCTTAACCAAGTATTGGTCCCAAGACAAAAGGATACTTTGACTTTGTCTGAGAGAATTTGTAGGACACCCTGTGATCTCATTCCTGCCCCCGACCATTGGAGATGGAAATCTCGAGTGGGGGATTAATGTGTTTTACCATATGTGAGATCATTTTGGTAAGTCATGTTTTGCTATTTTGCCCCTCTTTCGCTCTTCCAAGGTCTGACTTGATTTGCTTTCTAGGGGCAGCTATAGGCAGTGAAGATAGGGGAGTTACTTCAATCTGCAAAAAAGAAGAATGCCAAACTTATAGAAGATTTGGCCATTGTGATTGCCAAGGCCCAGGAAATGGAAGACAGGGCACAGAATGCCGAGGCCACAACAAAGGAAGCTGAAGAAGCTTAATCTCACGAGGCGATGAGTCGTGAAGCCATCAAGGTCGAGCTCAGCAAGGCGATTGAGGAATTATACTAGATGAGGAGTGATAGAGATGCGACCATCTGAGGCTTTGATTCAATGAGTTGAAAATTCAAAGCCGCTACATGATGGGCAGAGGTTTCTAGGGCCAAACTCGAAGTGGCCAGGAGAGAGGTCACTTTAAAGCAAGAAGAGATCAATCAGGTCATAGCTATAACTGCCGAGTAGATCACAAAGGTAGCAAAGGATGCGAAGTCTAAAACAAGCTCTCTGTTCTTATACACCCTGTGGAAGCACCATCCAAATCTAGATTTTTCCTTTTTAGGCTAAAGGCTTTAACTGCTATTGAAGGTTTTAAGAAGAAGGCTGTCAAAGGTAAATCTTTTAATAGCAATACAGCATCTATGAGATGAGACCCACACACTGAGAATGCTGCTATCAAAGAGATCAATCCACAGGTCATGAAGCCTCCAAGTGATCAAGCAAGGGATACTTCATCTACTCCGAATACTATGCTAACTTCTAATCAGGGCATGGCTCTTCAAGATTGATCTCTTCAGTAGTTCTTTTTTTTTTAACTTTGTTCTTCACTTTGGACTTTGTATAAATTCATCTCATAGTAGAAGACACTAAACAACATTATTTTCTTCATTTTCCCATGAATGTTAGGATGGATACTTTTTAGGAAATCAGCTAATCATTATGAACAATTTCCTACAAATCATAGCTTAACAACCATTTGAAATGAATATATACCACATAAATCATTTGGCCTTAATTAATAGTAGGAGAGTATATATAAATTTAACTCCATGATTCATGACTAAAGAGGATACATGCCATATAGGATGGCCAATTAGACGCATCAACCCATCTCAGGTAACATATGTTTAAAAATAATTAGAATATCATGCTCAAGCACATGAGCTTGAGTGAGAGCTGGAATCTGAATAGGATGGATGAAAGCTACGGGTAATAGGGCACCCGAAACCTGTATTTTTGTGATTTTACCATCTGGACTAACTGACGATCCTATGCCAGGCTGAAAATGGTGAATAGAAATGATATTGGCGATCCTGTGCTAAACTTGAGATTATGTTGGCGATCTTGTGCCAAACTTTAGGCAAATGTTGTGGGCTTTGTGCCTATTTGTGCATAAGTGTGCGAATTTACTTTTTCAAGTTACAATGAAATAGGATCATGAAATTTCCAACTTTCAAATTTGTGTTCAAGTTTCCTGAAAATTCATTCAAAATTTCATTATCAAAATTTGTAAATGTTATATATGAAATTTGGAACGTCCTTAATGGGTTGGCGAATGGCCCTAGCGCAGCAAGAATTTAGCTCATAAGACACTCAAAGTGTTAAGATATGACTCGCATCGCTAGTGACCTCCTCTGCTCGAGCTTACCTTAATGAGAATGAGCTCGACCTTGCTACCTCAAAGATAGCAACTCCCCAGATTGAAGGATCTGGCCTATGAGACGTGACTAGCAACTTAGGAGCTCGTTGCGCATGAGACCAGCATATGTATCACCCAGTAGACATATGGGGCCTACTTGTAGAAGGTAATTTGCAAAAGCCAACTTATAGGATTTAGTCTGTCTATTCTGTCTTGTACAATAATTGTTTGATGTAATAGATTTGATGCATGTAAAATTATAATTGTAACCTCCTCTCCTCTATAAATAGAAAGAAAGAGATGAACGTTAAGGAGCTGAAGCCATTATATTGAGACTTTGTAAAAACACTTTCAGATCAATACATTACCATGGATGTAGGGTCTAGTTCTACAGGGATTTGGCTGAATCACGTTAAAAGCTCTGTGTTTTCTGCTACTCTTCCTCTTCTTCTTGCCTTCTGTATTCATTTACTACACTCACAACTAGATTACAGCTTGAGATCCCAAAAGAATCCTCCATTGGTTGGAGTTTGGCTTAGAACTAGATTCCACCATCAATAATGAACAAGTCTAAGACTTCTATTTACTTTTAAACAACACATATGAAAGAAACGAAAGTGTTAGAGCATCGGAGCCATCATTGTGATAGATCCTGGGATTGTTGTTTGGGAGTTTCCACAGCATAGTCCCACAAGTGGCCTTTTTGCATGAGACCCTCAATGGCATCTTTAAGCACTCTGCACCTTGACGTTTTGTGCCTGACCTCACATTGGTAGGCATAAAACTAATCTCTACTGTTTCTATGCTTGTTGCAAGTTTTTAATAGTAGGGGCCTCCTGAAATCCTCCCTATCCTTCTCAACTGTAGAGATACACTCTCGGGCATCTGTCAAAATGCTATAGCTATTGTACTAACTCTGGTGCCAATGTGGCTCGCTTTTAGCCCTTTTCATTGGTTGGTCGCTATCACTATCTCGGGTATCTCCTCGCTTACTCCTTTGATTGGAGTGGTTTGCATCGTCCTTGTTTCTAGGCTTCTCCAAACCAAAGGCTTCTTTCTATTGGACCTCTTTGGCAATGCGCTCATAAAATTTAGTAAAATCTTTCACTAGAGACTTGTAGATGCTTTCATAAAGCTTTCCATCCTTGTAGAGTCCCACAAAGATACCTATCAAAATACCCTCATCGGATGGTTTCTCCACGTTATTGATCTCGTGCCTAAATCGAGTAATGTAGTCTTTCAATGGTTTGCCCTCTTATTGGAAGACTGTTGTGAGATGGCAAGGCAGCACAAGTTGCCTTTTTAATGCTTTGTATTGGATGAGAAATCTCTCTTGGAATTCTTCCTAATTGCCAATGCTACAGGCCGGGAGATTCCTAAACCAACTTCAGGGTATATCCCTGAGTGTAGCTAGGAAGACTTAACATTTGATCAATGGGTTAGTCGTTTAGAGGTCCATTTAGATGTTGAATGCATCTAGATGGTCATAAGGGTCATTGTCCCCATTGTACTATGAGATCATGGGGGTCTTGAATTTGCAAGGGAGAGATTGCTTCTCTATCTCATTGGTGAATGGGGTCTTCTCCTCATAGCAGTTATGGCTATTTTAGGATCGAGGATGTTCTTCCAACTATTTTAGCCATTAGAGGAGTTCTTAAACTATCGGGTCACGTGTCTTAGGCTGCCAGATGGGAGGTCACTACCTTTTATTTCTCTCCTGATCACAGGGACGGAAGCTCAAGATATGCCCTTAATTGGGCCTATCCGAGTCTTTTGACTGATGCAAGCTCTCAAGTTGCTAGCTGCCTTGGCTCTTGCAGATTTGTCAAGTTTCTAACCCTTCCCATGAGTGAGAGGGGTGTAGTGCATTAATGCATTGGCCCCCTCTTGGTACCGTAACCTGAGCCTATTTTTGCAACTCTTGGGTTTGCACCTAAGCTAGTGCTTTAACCATTTTAGCCACATTCTTCACTGTGATTTCAAGCGCTTCTTAATGCCAACGCCAGGGTACTCCATCAGCTTCAAGGGCAATAGGGCAATAGGAGGTTAATGGCACCTCATTACTGACTGTGTCCATCATTGAGATGATAGATACAGCAGCTATGGGGGAGGCTGAGCCCCCAATGATAACTAACATTATTCCACGCAATCTTTTGACTGTCCAATGACAACATCGACACTCCTAGTTATTCTTCTTTCTACCATCATGGCTCATCAAATCTTAGCGAATAGAGGGAGAACAGCTCAAAGCCTTCCTCTAGTGCTAAAATGTTGATAGTAAAATCTAGTTTAGGGAACCCAGATCTTAGTCAACACCCGAAATATGAGTTGCAAATGAGTGAATAGATAGGTGAAGGAGTGATAGAGAAGGAAAATAGACACCATGAGCATTTTTATCGAGGTTCGGCTAAAGCTAGTTTTGCCTCTACGTCCATGCTGATTATATTTGCCTGTGAGGCGATGGTTTTCACTATTCAAATAGAGCTATAATACACAAGGTTTCCCTCAAACCTCTCTCTCAATATTTTGATAGAGTTTGCCTTTTTTTTTCTCTTTTTTCCCTTTTACAATTTACTAACTCTATTTATAGAAATCAAGGAGGTTACAATGGTAATTTCGCAATTTGTACACTAGTTTCATCATGTAGCTATTTCGTACAGACAGTTTTAGACTCTACTTAATAATTAGGTCCGCAAGGTTTGCAGGCAGGTGTCTTCCCTCGAGGGCTGTTCTGCCGACTAGGAAGGCATGCTCTTAGCTATTGATTAGACTCATTTGTACCTTGAGATTGAAGGGGGCTGCTCCTTTCATTGGGACATAGGTCATGCAACATTAAGGTGCCATGGGTTAATCCTCGAGCTTGCAAGGTGAATATCTCGAATGCAGCTTGCCCTTCTCAGCGACCCGAGGTCAGCTCTACCTAGTGAGCACAGACTCTTATGTTTTGAGCTAGCCTTGCATTCCATGCTCGTGGTCAATAAGCCAACCTTCCTTCTTTGCGGGCTTAACACTTTTGAGTGACTCGAGGCTCTTCTTAGCTTTGTTTGTCTCAATGTATCCTATACTGGGGAACCACCCATAACACTAATTTTAATCTAAACCCTACTTTCATAAGTTTTAAAGTGTAAAGGTGTCAAAGTTAAGCAAGTGGATTCCATAAGGACAACTCTTATTTTGTAGTATAGAAGTGTTTTTAGCTCAAAAGTGTTAGCTTATTCATTTTTCAATTGTCATAAATTTATATCTAGTATGTTATTTTATGTTTGAGTTTCCAAATGATTATGAGTATTTTGTTTTAATTTCATGGCATCTTATCTTCAAGCTTGTTTTGTCATATTGTATTTTAATTTTTTCATGTATGTAGATAGAAGAATGATTATTGTATAAGTAATGTAAGTTATAAATTGAATTTCCTTCTTTTTATTATTCTTAATTAATTGTGATTTCTTTTAATTTCCAAGTTTCATCTAATGGTAGTTTTAATTTCATATGTAAAATTAGTTTTTAGTTTAGCTAACAAACTCACATTTTGTTTTGGCTAAAAAAAATGTTATTAAACAACGAGGATGTTAACACTAATCCTAGTTAATTGTAATGTCCCGATCAGGGGTGTAAACTAATTGAGCTATTGTTGCCACTATTCTGTGATAGTGGTAGATGTCCAAATTTGGGATGGGAATTTTGTATGATCTAACTCAAAAACACAATAGTAGAAGGAGCTTTGCTCTTTTATGCCTATTCGTACTTACATAATTGTTTATCTAAGGGGAAACAATTTTATCTTTTATGCTTCATGAATGACCTTCTTTAATTGAGTGTTAAATCGAATCTTATGATAGTGGTTCTAATGTTTTGGTACATGATGAATTATACTAATTGCTTATTTGCAATATCCACTAAGCATGCCACTGTGAATTAGGACATTCTTGTTAGGTTTCAAGTAGGAAATTGAACATCAAACTTGAGAAAATGGTACCGTAAAAGTAGAGTTGTAAGAGTCACATTCTTAGTAATGGTTAAAGAGCAACATGGTCTATAGACTATATGGGGTTTCAAATGGTTACCTTATTTCTATTAATAAATGAAGGAAAACTAGCTTGTGGACACTTATTCTAAAAAAAGAATTGTATATTCTTTAAACCTAATTTTATTACAGAAGGTACTAAATGAATATGATTATATATTGTTTTACTCTTTTGTGAATTAATGCACATGCTTAATATTGTAAGTAAAATGTATAAATTTAATAAATCTTAATTTGGATTTTATGTGAACCCAAATTATCAACTTTCACATTCTTTTGTAAAGAGAACTTTCCTTTCTCTTTCTCAACAATTTACTTAAAATTTTTTAATAAAATAATTTTGCTTAGGGATATATAGGATTCACCTTGAAGAAATTCTAGAAATGATTTTATTCAAGAATTTGTAATTTCTTTATATGTGGTTTCTAATGTTTAAAACATTAGTTATTCTGGATACTTAAAATCTCATATGTAGCAAATATTTTATTTTGCATTAGTAACAATATGTTAGATATTTATTTATACTCATATGGTTATAAAAGTTTTGAACTAATAAATCCATTAAAAATAATAAATAAATAAAAGAAACATATGCAATTGTTGTATACTTTTTGATCTAAGATTTACGAAATATTTGTTTGATTTTGCTTAAGATTAAAAACATTTAAATTCTAAGTTTTATTCTAATACACAATAACAAGGTTTTGTTCAACCAACTTTTGAAATAAAAGTGTATTTGAAAAACTTCTAACTTCTTTGTTATAACAATAATACGACTATTTGACTATTGAAATCCCATATGCTAAACAATGGAACAAAGGACGATATCTATGTAGTCAATTAGAAGAGCTTATTCAAAACCTATGGTTAAGATACAATCTTACATAAATGAGTAATATGTAATGCTTAGGAACTTTGGGGATTATAGAGTTATTTAGGGTACAAAAATTAATTAGTGATATAACAACTATAATAGAGTTCAAGATGTGCAAAGTGATTTGGTTCCTAAATTTGAATTGATTAAGAGAAGCAAATGTTTTCTACCTTCTGTATGTCATCACTTGTTTGAACATCCTTTATGCCAAGTGATTGTCACCATTCCTTTTGTTCAAGATGCACGTGGAATTTGAGGATGAATTCCATTGAAGGGGGAGACTTTGTCATATCTAAAAGCCTTTGTTGAAGACTCCTCTTGTAAAATGTATTTTGGAAAACTATTAATTAATTCTATTTGATAACTAAAATTTCTTTTGAAACCATCCTTATAAAATGGTACTTTAGAAAAGAATTATTGTTTGGAAACACTTGAAAATATAGTGTTGAAGGTATTTTAGTAAACAATTTTTATTTGAGAACTTGTGGAAGTCTATATAAAACTACATTTGTTTAAATATGCTAGTTACTTAAAGTATCTTTATTAAATTTCTATTTCATGGTCATGCTCTATAAACTTATATTTAAATATAGTAAATAATTAAGTAAGCTAAATTTGTTCTAAGCAAGTCTAAAATGGGTCTAAAGAGTTATTTAGTGTTGAATATTTCAATTGAGAGAGAGAGAGAGAGAGAGAGAGAGAAAGGGTAAAAAAAAGGTAATAAAAAATATGAAAATCTCTATTCCTCTCTATTCTAAAATAGAGAAACAAAATAAAGAACCTTGTTGATGTGCAAATTCAGTCAATCAAAAAGTCCAGAAATCCCGAACTACAGATGGAATGCAAAAAGAGAGAGAGAGAGAGAGAGAGAGAGAGAGAGAGAGAGAGAGAGAGAGGGAGAGGGAGAGGGAGAGAAAGAGAGAAGAAGAACAAGGAAACACTAGAAGTTTTTAACATGGTTCGGCTAAGTGCAATGCATTATGTCCACGGTTATTTTATTTCTCAATCTTTTTTATGAGTATTTGTATCAATTCATTGATCAATTGTTGATTGTTTCTCTGTGTCTTTTGTACAATGATTTCAACCCCTTTTATAATAGTTGGGGTGTTACAATTTGAATGTAAATGATTAACAAATAAGGATCATGAAATGATTAGGATTACATAATAGATAATAACATATTTCAATTACAATAGGAAACTGAATGGATCTCTCTATATTGATGGTTGGGAAAGCGTGCCTCGAGCTATAGACTAGGCCTTGTCCTTAATGACTTGAGGTTGCTACTTTGACTCTTGTTGACCATTGACCTAAGTTTGCATTTGGTGACCTGATGTCTTGGTCCAACAATCTCAATCCTAGATAAACTGGGTCCTTATTAACTAGGTTTTCCATTGGGCTTTTACCAACCCATTTGTATGAAACTAAAAATACCTACAACATTAGCCCCCAGCTCTCAGATCATTCTGTGAATTGGAGGCTATAGTTTACTGGTAAAAGCTAACAATTGCAACCTACCATGTCGTCATTTAGACTTCTATCCCATCATTTTATCTACCATGCCATCATTATTGCATTTAATGCGTATATTTTTCCATAGCCATTAGCATGGCGATGACTAAGCCTTGTTATTAGCTAAACTATCAGATCAAGGACAGTTGATTAATCTCCAAGCTAATTGAGCTATATAAGGTAAGAAAAACCCTTTTTTCCTTCTTCTGTGTAGATGTATGCTACTCATAAGTGTTGTGATCACTAGGTAAAAAGTGTCGGCATTCTTGACTTTCTGAATCGGAGTAAGGGGTAGGTGCATGTCATTGAAGAAGTGGCCTCTGGGAGTAGTGATGTCGCTTACTTGGACAATGTTTGTTCACTATCCTTCAAGCATTGAGCTTGACGAGCTCAAGGGAATAGCTCTAACATATCACTTCCCTAGGTTTTGTTGAATCATGGCCCTCTCACTTGATGACCATGTAGCTTATCCTCTTCTAGGGTTTACTGCCATTGGCACCCCCTATCTTGATGCTGGGTAGAAGCAATCCCCTTGTACTTCAAATTGGTGGATCTATAGAATGCAATAAGAAGTCCCTTAATCATTTCACCATAGGCAATTTCTTTCTGAGGATCTTAGGAAGTTTTGTATAGATCTTGGATTATTTTCTCACAACTATGGAGGCAGTTGCTAATGATCAAATAATAGATGACTTGCTCGCTCGATATGCTGACCCTCTAGCCCTCCAAAGTTTAACTTCTACAAACTAGACTTCCTCCTAGGTCATGACTATAGCAAGCTAATTTTGAATGTAACTCTAAACTTTCATACATAAATTCATCTTATTGAAAGAGGTTTTTTTAATAAACTTTTTATAATGTTCCTGCTTGATTCTTCAATTTCCATAGATAAGTGCTTAATAGGTCATATAAATGTGCCCTAGCTAGCATTAGTCAAGTGCCCAGTAAGAATGTGCCTTAACTAGCATGAGTTGAGTGCCCAGTAGGTCACATCTAACATGAGTCGAGCGCCTAGTAGGAATGCGCCTTAGCTAACACAAGTCAAGTGACCAGTAGGACTGCACCTTAGCTAGCATGAGTTTAAGTGCCTAATACATCACATATAGCATAAGTCGAGTGCCCGATGGGCCACATGAATATGCCTCAACTAGCACAAGTCAAGTGCCTAGTAGGTCGCATGAATACGCCTTAACTAGCACAAGTTAAGTGCCCAGTAGGTGCACGAGTCGAGTGACTAGTAGGTTACATGAATGTGCCTTAACTAGCATGAGTCAAGTGCCCAGTAGTTCGCATGAATGTGCCTTAGCTAGCACACCATGACTTTATCAACACTGAGAGTGGCCCGCTTCTTATATAATACTTTGCTAAAAATTTATCCAAAGATTAGTAGACATAAAAATTTGAGGTGCTTTTATTAGTTTTTGAATAACATTACAAGATTAGAAGGGTAAGCAAAAATTTATCGAAAATATGGGTGTAGATGTTCAGCATTCTAAGCTCATAGAACTTCATCCCATTCATATTTGTTAAATGATAAGTTCCATTTCCCAAGTCTTCCTTAATTACGTATGGGCCTTCCCAGTTTGGACCTAGTGTCCCATCACTGGCCTTACGAGCTTTTGGAAGAATAAGTTACAGTACAAGATAGCTAAGCTTTTAGTCTAAACTCAAACCTTACTACATAATACTTTGCTAAAAATTTATTTAGAAATTAGTAAACAAAGGCATAAAAATTTTGGGAAAAACTTAGGTGCTTTTATTAATTTACTTCCCTCGTCATAGGAATGGTGATCTGAGGTTCTATGCCTTCTATGCCCATGACTTGATGAGTATCTATCTAAAATATGTCCCTGACTAGTCCTGTTCGAGCCTTCAACTCGTGGCTACTAGAGTATTTCTCTAGGCATAGTGACCTCAACTTGCTTTTGCACACCCTAGGCTTGTGCTTGAGTCAGCACCTTAACCGCATCAACCAGTTTTCTCATCGTGTTCTCAAGCACTTCCTAATGCTAATGGCACACTTGCACTCCATCAGTCCCAAGAACAATAATAGCAGGCTAGTGAGGGACTACTAGGGGCAAGCCAGTGGCAACACCTGTGGTGAGGGCTGCGGAAGTGCCTGTCACTAGAAGAACTTGGCCTCCATCCCACTATTGTTCCATAGGATCATTATACTAGTCAATTGTAGCATCAGAACTCCTGGTGATTCTTCCTCTAGCAATTGCAATTGGATGGAAAGTTAAGGAGAATGTAGTTTAGGGCGCTCCTTCTAGCACTAAAATGTTGATGTGTGAATTCAGTCAACCAAAAAGTCCAGAAACCCCAAACTGTAGATTGAATAAAAAAAAAGAGAGAGAAGAAGAACAGGAAGACACCAAAGGTTTTTGATGTGGTTCAACCGAGTGCAATGCTTTACGTCCATGGTTATTTTATTTCTTAGTCTTTTTATTGAGTATTTGTATCTGTTCATTGATTATCTATTGATTGTTTCTCTGTGTGTCCCTTTTACAATGATTTCATCCCCTTTTATAATGGTTAGGGTGTTATAGTTTGAATGTAAATCATTATCAGATAAGAATCATGAATTGATTAGGATTACATAATGGATAATAATGGATTTCCATTAAAATAGGAAACTGAATGGGTCTCCTTGGATTGATGGTTGGGAAAGTGTGCTTCGACCTACGGGCTAGGCCTTGTCCTTAATAACTTATGGTTGCTACTTTGACCCTCGTTGACTAGTGACCTGAGTTCACGTTTGGCGACCTGATGCCTTAGTCTAGTGACTTCAATCTTGGATGAGATGCGCCCTTATCGACCAGATCTATCCGTTGAGCTTTTACCAACTTATTTGTATGGATCCAAAAATACCTACAACAAAGCCCTATCAAACCCTGAAAACCCTATGTGCTTTCCCCTCCATTTTTTTCTTCTTTTTTCTGGCCAAATCAGTGCCCAACAATGGCCTAAAGATGTATCGGCTTCTTTTCAAACTAGATGGCTAGTATCTCTCCTTCCTTTTACTATTCCTAGGTTTTCAAAACCTCCAACTAATACCGATGTTACCAATGGTAATGGGAGCACCGCTACATCCTCACATTATTCATCACCTTCTTCAGTTGTTCCTTATTGTCAATGGAAGTCTGATCTACAGAGCCGCTATTCATTTTTTCTCCTCAGTCTTGTAGTAGTCAAGCTCTATTGTTCAAACCAACACTACTAGTTAAAGCAGGACAGCTAAACGAAGCTGAGTTGTAGCCTAAATCTTGAAGTCGTCTTCTCTAAGCTTCGGTGATGCCTAGCTTGCCATTCCATAAAGTTGAGTCACTTAAGCTTCTCACTTCACTATTGTCTTTAGCCAAGATAGGGGCATAGCTTGTCCCTTCAACCCTAAAAAGGTTATGCCCTGTTCTTCAATTTTCAATCATTCAAAAAATCCAAATCTTGCCATTTTAAGCCACCATTGTCTGGTATTTCCCGAGCAGCTGGGCTGTGCTATTCTACTCCAATCTAGCCTAGCAACAAAGAGAGTGGTGTCATTGGTTTAGCTAGACCCATTTTGGCCTTGATAGCAACTAGGTAAGTTCCCTTCTGCTTTCTTCCTTTCTTTGTTCCAAATTGCAGCAAATTCTAATTTGTTAGGAGTTATTTTCTTAGTCTATAAGATTGAAATGTTCAAAGAGTAAAAAAAGAAAGAAAACTACGTAATCTTGAAGATTAAATAAAACATTGCAAATTATTAGGATGGTTGGAAGATTTCAAGTTATGTTAGCCAAAGAAATTAATTAGGATTATTACTTAGTTCCAGCCTAGAATCTTAATCGATTATTACACTTTTAACTAGGAAATTTCATGAATAATAAGAACTTAAAATTTGAATTGTTGGGTTTCATGGCAACAAGCACAGCGGAAATTTAAAATTTTGAAATCCTAGCCACGGATCCATGTGTAGAATATAAACCAGTTGATCCAGAAAAATACCTTTTTGTGTTGCGTTTATTGCAATGTGCAGCAACGCAGGTCACAGTTCCCTTTTGATGTTGCGATTTTTGATCCAGAAAAATAGCAACATGTTCGGTCACTCCTTCCTCTCCTA
Source organism: Saraca asoca (assembly GCA_026873985.1). Lineage (NCBI taxonomy): Eukaryota > Viridiplantae > Streptophyta > Magnoliopsida > Fabales > Fabaceae > Saraca > Saraca asoca. The sequence continues at coordinate 13,389 of JANHAO010018422.1, forward strand.
TGATGCTGCGACTTGATGCAATGTTTCGGCTTGATCCAATGAACACGAACAGAGACTGCGCCTTGATGTAGAATCACGAACACGGAACAACTGATTCGTGTCTCTACGGTATCCACACGTGAGTAAGATGAAACTCCGATTGGATGGAACTGCCTTACCACTACGTTTTTGCTAGAAAACATCTCTCTCTATTTCGGATCTCTTAATTCTTTTCTTGAAGAA
>JANHAO010018423.1:0-13598 GCA_026873985.1 Saraca asoca
CCCGACCTGATAAAAAAGTAGCCTGACCTGGGACTGGCCCGACGTACAATTTTTACCCGTTGGGTTAACCTGGTAAAACCCGTTAACCCGTTTTGACAGGTCTATTCATACTAGGTGATGTCTGTTTTAGGATTCCAGTAGTATAATAGACTCGTGCTTCCATTAATCAAACCTTTCCAAGGTTTTGAAAGTGTGGGATCTTCCGGTGCATACCATGGACCAAGAGCAGCCAAGCCCATCAACGCCATAAAGAAAAAATGGGATCCAGCCCGAGGACCAGCCCAGATCCCCTACTAACAAATGAATACGGTTGTTATCTAAAATGATTGGGCTACCCTAATTTCGAAATTTTGGTATAATTCCTCTTGTATGTGACAAACAATAATCCCGCTAAATCATTGATCCCTTATATTATATTTCATCAGATGAAATAGAATAGTCATTTTATAATTATATTTGATACAATAAGAATAAAATGAACATTTTATTTCATTTTTATGATTAGTATAGTAAAATATTATCATAATCGAATGGAAAAAAAAATTAAAAATTTATGATAATATCCTTATAATAAAAAATAATAAAATATTTATCTGATAACAGTAAAAAAAATTACAAGACTTCAATTCTTCAAATTATATAACAATCATATATAAGTTAAATAAGTGATATTGTAATACCAACAAAATAATAATTATAACATATAAGTTAAATAATTAAATCAAATTGTTTAGATATTCATTGTACTAATTATTAAAAATCTCCAACATTTATTAATAATATGACATTATTTTGTTCTTCAAGTATATTAGCCTTCTTTTCTTACTCTCCCTATATATCAATAAACTCTAATTCATTGATTTTTATTTTATATTAAATAATTTTTTCTATAAATAATATTTATTTTATAAATAATATAAAAATATCTTATTTTGAATTCTATTAATAAAAATATAACTATCAAATATTTTAATAATAAAAATATTCAAATAATAATAATATTTTATTATTTACTAATACAAAGATAATTTTAAAATATATGAAAGGCGTAGAGGATAAAAGTATAAAAAAATTAATTCAACTGTAAAATGATTCATTCTATTGATTTGATAATGAAATGGAGATTTCCTTTATGAAATGAGCATTCCCATTCTATCCATACAATCAAATGCAACACAATTTTTTTTTAACTTTCAACTCTATAAAAAGCTTGAGGTATATATGTCATAATTCTCGTAATTTGTCTCAAACTTATTGTACTTCTAACTTTCACATTGAAAAAGTTATAATGGTGAGCTCCATATGTGCGGATGACTTTGGTTGGTGCAAGAAAACTAGTCTTTATTATGTTTTAATTATCCTCTCCGAGGATCTTTCATCCATCACCAACTTGTATGTATTTAGAAAAGGTTTTCTAATTGATCAAAGTTGTGATTGTTTCCACTTGTTGCATGATATGTGCATGCTTATTTACCAAAATTATCCGAAAAAAGTAAATTGACATGTAAATTTTATTTCACCGCAACTATGTCAAATTACATTTTGACATTTTTGATATCTTTGATCATGTTTCTGATTAGTTCTACTTTGAATTAATGAATCATGAAAATGTTACACATTGATTAGTTGTGATGTAAAAATATTCTTTATAAGTATTGAGTAATTTTCCTCCTTATAAAATACCTTTTAGGGATTTGAATTATGCTCACATTTCTTAAGATGATATCAGAGTATCATCCTTTTGTTATCTACCTGCAGTTTGTTCATTCCTGCAAACTTCACACCCCAACTGATCACACATCAGTTATTTATTTTTTAAAAATTAGAGTTAGGCTCATATTTTCTAAGAAATCAAAATCTTATTGTCATTGTCAATTTGCAACTTCAATGGTGAATTATTTTTTGTTCTTTAAACAAAATATTATACATGTGAAATTTTGATTTCCTCCCTTACCTTAGTCATTAATCAATAAATAAACAAGATTTTAATTCTATAGAAACAACAATAGGTAACACCAATTATATATTAGCCCGTAGCAATTATATAGATTTAAGAATCCAAATCATGTAAAGGTTGTGTTAGTAAAGCATGCTAACTAAATGAAAAAAAAAAGGGTGTAAATACATAAAACATGAGTTGAGATATATTTAATTTTTCTTGCAAAAATCGGCTTCAAGCATTAACTTCCATCCATTACATGCCTTACAAGTTTATTTGTGTGTCTATTCTTTCAGCTAATATCTTGGTACGACATATTATATATATATATATATTAAAGTTTTGACAAAAAATTATAATTTTGTATGTAAAATATTTTTATTTTTCATCAATATTAAAATTCTGTAAAACTTTATGTTTAATAAATATATAAAAAGCTGTTACTTCGTTTAAAAAAAAGTACCAATTTTTTCTAAAAGAGATTTATATAAATTAACTTTTAACTATAAAGCTTTAACAAAAATTACAAATATATACATAGTACAAATTTTTTAAAATTTTAAATTTGATTCAATGTTAATGAAAAATTATTTATACTATTAATAAATAAAAAGATGATACGCTATTAAAGAAGTGATATTAATTAAAAATTTTTAATAATTCTTTAATAATATGACAATAACTGATAGCATAAAACTAATAATGAATCAAATTTAACTTATTTTTTCAATTACATTCTAAGGTTTAACTCATTTTTTAATATGTAAAGGTAGGTGAACCAGATGGTCCTAATACTGTATTATTCTTGCCTACGTATTTAGGTTATGTTTGGCAATTAACTGATTACATTAGTAAAGAATTGATAATTAATTAATTTAATTAATTGATAGTATTAATTATTTGTATAAAGATGTTTGGTAAAATTAGTTATTTACTAATAGTTATTTATATGTAAAATGACATATTAAGACATTTTATAATTTACTTGAATTTTCTTTTTACTATGTTAGATTTTAAAATATTATTTATCATATTTTTATTCTAAAAAATGTCATTGAAATTTATTATTTGTTATATTTTGCTTTAATAATAAATAATTGTAATTTATTATTTTTATTAGTTTTTCTTTAAAAATAAATAATTATATTTTAAGAAATAACTAATTATAATATATTATTTATTAGGTTTTCTTTTAAAAAATAAATGGTTATAATTTATTATAAATTTTTATTAAAAAATAAATAATTTTAGATAAAAATAAATTTATTATTATTATTAGTTATTGTTGTTGTTTATATTGTTATTTTTTATAAGTTGATGATGGGAGAAAAGGAAGAAAGGATCAAATAATATGCTCAATGCATATAAATCAATTAAAAAATAATTTATTATAAAATATATTTTATACATATTTCGATCAAGGATAATAATATTTTTTTACACTTTAACTTTTTAACAACCAAAAAATTGAATCAAACAATTATTTACTAAATACTTAAAATGAATTATCAATTTAACCATATAATTAAAATCCTTTAAATCAATTAAAAGCTGACCAAAGAGTTGTTTACCCAACGCCCTCTTAATATATCAGGCTACCGTAAGGGGACCCATGTTCAATGTCAACCAGTCAGTTTCAAAATTTTTTTTCAATATAATATTGTTATTATATAATGCTCCCACTCATTTAAATATTGTTCTCAGTGGAGTACTCAAATTGCTAACAAGTAATTATTAGTTAAATTTATTTTATTTTATTTACTTTTTATTTGAAATTATAAAATAATTGAATTTAATTCATTTAAAATGAGATTTATAAAAAAAAAAAATTATGTTTCCAAACTAAAGATTTATATCATTTATGACATGATTTGACAAAATTTAACTTAAATTAATTAAACTTATTCATAAATCATACACGTTTATATTTGATCATATATAAATTAAGTAATAAAAAAATAGAATGAATGAATAAAAATAAATTTCATAATTATGACCATCATTACTGAATTATTATATCCTTTTCGAGCCATTAAAACATATTCTCTCTCTCTCTCTCTCTCTCTCTCTCTCTCTTACAAAGGTGTGTAAATAAGCTGACTTGTAACACATACATTATTTAATTAATTTTATTTAATAATAATTTATAATATAAATTTAAATTTTAAATTATAATATATTTATATATAGGTAAATTATCATTATATTTTTATCTATTAGATGACTATATAATTGATACAATTATATTCATATTAATTATCATAACCAATTATATTCATATGAATTATCAAACAATACTATATTTCTTTTAATTTAATAAAATTGTTACATTAATATTTCATATTAACTAAATTTATTATTTAAATTTTTTTATCTTTTTAAAAATATTTTTTAAATATATTAATATTCATGTGAATTTACTTATAAATTATTCTATTTAAGAATTTAAATTAACTCATTCATGTTGAAAATTTTAATTATTTAATTACTAAAAATTTATGCATTATTATAACTAATATATTATCTCTAAAAAATGTATATTTTAGATATATTTTAAATTAAAATAATGATAAATACTAAAAAATGATAAAAATTTCAAAAAAAATGAAATATCAAATTTGGTATTTGATATTTAAAGATAATGTGAATATTTAAAGAGAAAATTTTTGGAGATATATTATCTATCAAATTAAAATTAGTTATTATTAATCATGTATTAATTAATATTTTATTTTTTTTATAAATATAATTATTTATTTATATATAAATTATTTAATGCAAATAACAAAAAAGATATTTTGAATCAAAAAAATTAAAAAAATCAAAAATTTTATCTATGATTTAAATTGAAATAGAAAAAAATAAAAAATTCTTTTTACTCTTCTATCAGTGCCAAGTAGGAATAGTAAGATTTTGATAAGAATGTATATTAGGATTATTATAATATTATAAATATATATATATATCAATAATGCTATTTTTACATCTTTATAGTCACTCTCCCACCAACTTCCCCTCGCACGCACACTGGGTAAGCATTTGATCAGTGTAATTTTTGTATAGGACGCGCCGTATAAAGTATTAAATTGTGCCCTGCTCCGTTGTTGATTTGTTTCGACACTAGACATCTTATTCTCATAAGGTTAATTTAAATTATGAAGTGGAAGGGATCAAAATGGGGAAGATAAATTTCATAAAAAAAAATTATAATTGTACAAGTATAACAATTAGAAGATGAAAAATATATTGTGTCATTATATCAATTAAAATATTTTAATGAATTTTTTTTGGTTGAATAAAAAAGTCTTCACCCATTGATTATTGGGTCTTAGTCCCGCCGCTGCTTGCCTCTGTCTGAATGCATTCCATTATTCAATAATTATTTGGCTACGATGGGCATGAGGCCATGTCTTCCATTGATGGATGTAACATAATTATTAAATGGCAATGTTTCAGCCTGCACTTGGAAATTTTACATTATAAAACTTTTAACAATAAATTTTACAATTATATATAAAATTTTATAAATATTTTACAAAAATTATGATTTTATATGAGTTGTGTGTGTAATAAGTACAAAAAATTACGTTACACAATTGAACTAATTATTTGGATTTAATTTATTATATCAAATGGCATAAATATAATATAATTTAATAACCAATAATTATAATATAATTAAAAGGATTGCTTACTTGGTATAGGGTATAAATCAAATGAGTTGATCAATTGCAAATATTACTAGGTTTACTCCTCTTTATTCCTAGTAATTAATGCGAAAAGTTGTCTACGAAGCCTAAGAGGGAGACTACAAGAATTGACTCAAGGTGAGAGTAAAAACTTACCTCGTATATATTAACTTGATTAGGCTAAATTAAGGTCATAAGTATTCAACAATGTAGAGCATCATATCTGATAGAGATATTAATATTATAGACATTTGAGTATCTACAGATCAATTACCATAACATAATGTGAAATATGAACAACAAAATTTACATAACAATAAATGTGATTATATGTGACGATTTTAACTGTTGCTAAATCCTTTTGTGGCTATTGGAAGAATTACCACAGATACATGGGTTGAGAAATATTTAACGATGATTTTTAGTAACAATCGGAAAGGTCAACTTAACAGCTATTTTTCTATCTTTAGCAATGGTTTTTTTTTTAAGTCATGTTCACTTTATTATGCCTTTAGTGGCGATTTTTATGGTGTTAGTAGTTGTTTTTGAACTATTTTTTTTTTTAAAAAAAAATTCAATTCTTAACAGTGGTTTCACATGTATTTAATAGCAGTTTTATATGAAATTTGTTTTAAAAAAAAATTTTCTTGGTGATTTTACATGTATTTAGCGACAATTTTCTACACAATTTTCAAAAAAAAATTCATGGTGGTTTTGCTTGCATTTAGCGACATGTTTTCATGAAATTAAAAAATATTGTTTTTCATGACGGTTTTACATGTATTCAGCAATGGTTTTCTGCGAAGCATTTGATTTCTGTACTCTTGGATCTTGTGGCTAGTTTCTATGTTGTTAGGTTGTAGTTCTGTTTGAAGCATTTGATTTCTACACTCTTTGTCAAGTCTAAGAGAACAATTCCGCAATTGAACCATGTCACATAGTTGAGTGGATCTCGGATGTTTTTCCTTTATTCTTTGGCTATTAGTAATATAGTTAGTGGTGTTTTTTGTTCTAATTTATTAGTGGTTGGCTCATATCACGGAAGTTATGACTTATGCATAGGAATGTTTTGATGAAGAGAATGCTAGAAGGATTGGAAGGAAAATTGGTCTAGTTTTAAATGTTGAGATTCCATTTCTCAATAATTGTTTTTGAGATCATGTATGTGTATTAGGGTGATTTTGGACATATCTAAGCCTTTGATCTTAGGGGTTTGGATTCCAAGGCAAGGAGATAGTAAAATTTGAGCCTATTTTAGATATGAGAAATTGCAAAATATTTGCTTCGGTTGTAGTTTAATTGGTCATGAGCAGAGATTCAATAGAAATCCGTGACTTATCTTATGATCTTCCAAAGTATAGGAAATATGGTGCTTAGTTGTGTGCTTATCCTAAAAAGCCTATTTTGGAAGTTTTTAAGGTTCAACAAGGTACTGATGCAAATATGCCTCTTATTTAGGCATCTATGGAATATGGAGAAAGGAATATCATTATAAATAAGGCAAGCTTTAGTATGGTTAAGACAGATGCCAGACAACCTAAAGTTGTCAAATATGTTATTAAAATGTTTCAGTAGGCTAAGGTATGGGGATATCAATATGATTCACAAAAAGAGTGGTGAAGGGGTGATTGCTGGTCTTGTTTTTAACCATAAGTCTACAGATATGGTTCCAAATGCTCAATCGGAATTGTTTGCTATTCAAACTTGAAGATGAATATGATTTTATTTACAAAGGAAGGAAGAAAACTTTGCAAAATATATATATATATATATATATCAAACAAATAAATGTGTCATTCAAATTATAAAAACTTCTGTGAACTGAGAACTCACTTATTGGGCACATTTAGCAAGTTATTGTCCAATATTGCTTGCATCAGCTTCTTATTTTCATCAAGGTACTACAAAGCACCATAAAAGTTCACTTTTGAGAAAATAAAATTGTAGCCAACCTCTAAACCAAATAACAAAAGGCTAAGTTCAATAAGATTAATGTACAAGCTTTAAAATTTAATGGAATGCCAGTAAATTCATTGGCATAAAAAAAAAAACAACCATAGAACCCTGATAATAAAAGGCAATGAAATCATAAACCAAGTATCATAAAGAAAACAGAGGACATTGAATCACGTTATAATTATTTGGTTATTACAAAAAAAGGAGAAAATTAGACAAAGTTTTGCATTCTTATATTGAATCTTATTCAATGATAACCCAAACTTAGAATAGATCACTCCGCAAATAAGAAATGGATTAAATTTGGGAAAAATCTGAAGCAAGAATAAGACTTTTAATTTAAGGTTGATTGAAGAATAGAGAAATCTCAGAAAAATTTAAAATGAAAAATAAATAGCATACAGAAGTGAAAGGAGAACCTGTAGTGTTCTTGTGGCAGTAGAGGTTGCAATCAAACAAAAAGAGCACAAGCAACATAAACTTTCCAACCTAATGCAACCAGAGCAATCAACAAGAAAAATGAAGGCTAAGTTTTGGTAGACCAATCAACAATGGTTTTAGGGATTATTGTTTTAGCTGAAAAACACAAATTTTCGGTATAGCAAAATGCCAAATAATTGTGTTTTACAATAGTTTTCCAAAATGCATTTGATGAAACACCTCTAATCAATTGTGTTTTGCAGATCCAACCATGCTTGTTATGAAACCACTGCAAAAGAAGACTAAATTTGCTGCTCTGTGTTTTTAGCAATCATTTTTTATCACTGCCATAATATAACTGCCACAAAATGCCTTTGTTCTAGTAGTGATACTTGATATTTCTTCATTATTTTGAGAATAATGGGCTTTAGGAATAATCTCACCCTTGTGGAAGGGCATAACTTTTTAAGATCATAAAGACATGTTTGACCTTTTGAGTATCTTTTCAATATATGTTCTTTGAAACAAGCTAAGAAGATTCTGAGATCTATCACGATGGATCTATGTGCTTAATACAAAAGAGGCTTTACCATAATCCTTCGTATCATAATATGTCAACAACATCTGCTTTGTCTTGATCAGAAGGCTCATGTCATTACTTGTAAGAAAAATATCATCAACATATAAGGCTAGAATAAAAAACTACTCATATCCATCTTAAATAGATACACTAATTTGCATCATTCTCTTTAAATCTAATAGAAGTAACAATCTTATCAAACTTGAGATACCATTGTCTAGAAGTTTTCTTCAAAGCATATATAGACCTTTTCAATTTACACACCAAGTGTTTTTACCTTTGTCTTACAAGAAGGCTATATTAACATCCATCTGATATAGTTTTAGATTGAAATGTATCACCAATACTATAACAACTTGAAACGAGTCTTTAGTCAAAACAGGTGAAAAAGTTTTTCTATAATCAACCTCTTCTTTCTTAGTGTAGCCCTTCACTACCAATTTGGTATTATACCTTTTAATCTCCCTTTAAGCATTCCATTTAGCCATAAAGACCTATTTCTATCCAACAGGCTTGCAACCAGCATGTAATTCCACTAGGTCCCACACATTGTTCTAGCGTATCAAAACTAATTCATCCTTTATGCCTTTCATCCATTTCAAAAATTAGGACTTGAAATGTCTCCCTGAAAATTGGTGAAATCATTGTCATCATTGAGAACAAACTTGTGCTCTTGCAGGTACACCAAATAATCACTTGTAAATTTTGATCTGTGAGGCCTTTAGGATCTCATGAGGGGTACCTCTTCATTTACAAGACTTGGTTCCTTTTTTTTCTATTAGTGGAGCATTAAGTTATCCAACTTTTACCATTGGTTCTACAATTTGTTGTACTAAATCATCTTCTAGATTTGTTCTTCTCTAAAAGAGATGTCATGTGATTCTACACTCCCACTATCCAGCTAGTCCTTAAAATATACAATAGAATCTAACTCAATTACCCTAGTAGTGTGTGTCAAACAATAAAATTTGCTACCTTTGGAGCCATTATAATATCCAATAAAGTAACCATTAACAATATTTTGATCAAGCTTTTTTTGTAAACGAATCATATATCTTCACTTTTAGCTTTGCAACCCCAAACATGGAAATGTTTAAAACTAAGCTTTTTCCTATACAACAATTCATATAGTTTTTAGGTATAGACTTACCAAGGATTTAATTTAGAACATGAGCAACGGTCTTTAAAACATTGCCTCATAAAAAGTTTGGTAAAGTGGAATTTACCAACATACATCTCACTATGTCCATGAGTATGTAATTCCTCCTTTCTACAATTCCATTTTGTTCGGGTGTTCTAGGCATAGTATAATTAGCCTCAATTCCACAATCTTAGACATATATTGCAAAAGGACCAGGATTCCTATTAGTTTCATCGTATCTACCATAATACTTACCATTTTTATCAGAATTGACACACTTAATCTTTTTTCCTACTTTGAGTTCAATTGCAATCTTCAACACCTTAAAAGTATATAATGATTCCAACTTTTCAATAAGGAGCTTCACTTCAGCCAAATCTTGAGTAATTATCAATGAACGTGATAAAGTACCTATATCCTTTGATAACACTCATGTAATTGCCTGACTAACAATCATTGTGAATCAACTACAAAACATCATCTTTTCTAGTTCTCTTTCCTTTTTCTAGTTCCAACAGGGAGTTTTTCGTTGAAGCAATCAACACATGTACCAAAATCAAAGAAGTCCAGGCCACGAAGAATTCCTTCTTTTACCAATCTTTCCATCTTTGGAGATATGACTCAGACATCTATTTTAGAGCATCAAAGATCTCTCATCAATTCTACCTATTTTGTTCCAACCACAACACTTATAGAATAAGCCATTCTTCCATTTCCTAAATGGCAACTATATTCATAGATCAAAAGCAGCAATTAAAATCCAATTCTTTCTCATGAAAGGTACATAAATAGTGTCACTTAACTTTAAAATAAGACTATAAGATAAACTTAAGGCTACTACTCTTATATGCTCTTCTTTTTTTTTTTCCATTTTCTTCTATTTCCTTATCTAATTATCAGCTTTCCCTCTCTTGGCTTCCTCTTGTGTCTCAGCACCTATAATGAATTTGTAGCATGAATTACTGAACCGGTGCTTAACCACTTAGTGTTTGGCACAATGTCTACAATATTATACTTAAAGCACACTAGAGCTAGTGGAACACCTTGCTTGTTTATCTTAATCCATTTCTTAAGCTTAAAACATTCTGCCTTCTTGTGCCATACTTCTTATAGTACCCATAATTCCTTTTGAATGAAGACTTCTTGGTCTATAATGTTGCACATTCATATAAACTTTCTTCTTCTTAAAATGGGGTTCCCATTATTATTCTTTTAGTATAACTTTCCCATGCTCAACATTTGATCCATCCGAAACAAAGTGAGCACTGTAAACCATCTCTTTCTTCATGTCGTCTTTCGCTTGACTAATAATAGAGATCATCTCATTGACAGTCCACTCACCCTTTTGTGTGTAATATGATGCCTTGAGAACATCAAACTTAGCAGGAAGAGACTTCAAAACACATTAGATTAAATAACTATCTTTCAAGTCCATTTTTATAACCTTTAACTAATTATAATAGTGCACCAGCTTCATGGTGTGTTCACAAACTCCACTAACAATGAGAGGTAATGTCCTTTCTCGACCTTATTAAACTTCTTAGCCATAGAGTCCATAAAGGTTTTGGCATTTGAGAGTTACTAATGCTTTGCTTGATGATATTATCTATAGTATACTTCACAACCATCAAACACACTCTATTAGAGTGTGTCACTTGTCATGAAGAGTCCTTTGCATAGTAATAAAGCTATCATCAATCACCGACTTTTCCTCTCTCAATGTGAAATCCAAGTAGGTGATTGCCAACTATAATTTCAAAGATTCAGCCCAATCTTCATAATTGATCACATCTATCATTTTCATGGAAGTTAGTTTCATAGGTAACGAAGATTGAGGACATAACAATTTATGAAATTAATAACAAATTTTCAAAATATATGTTTATCGTAGTCATATTATAATATTTCCTCAATTGTTATATAATTCTTAAATAGTATCATACTACAAACCTAACATCGATAAAGTATTTAAGATTCTGTAATATAATACAATGATCAAATATCATATTTCTAAAACTCAATACCAATAGGGTATTTATAATTTTAGAAATACAATAGTCAATTCTAGTTCTCATATTATCGTCAACAAACTATATTAATAATATCATATTGATATGGTACATATATTATCATAAAACTCTTTTAAATACTAGACTAAATAATTCTAATTTTTAGCAAAATTTCAGGTGATTGGTCCCATGACATGCAGGTATATAGTTAGGTAAAATTCTATGACATAATATAAATTATTTATAATTCTTACATAATAATATCATACATATAATCACATAAAATTAATTCAACAGTTAAATAGTAACATGTCTCACTGGAAAAAATTTATATAGTAGATTAACATGTAGAAATTATATGGTAATATTTTTATCTAAAAGAAAAAATTAATATTCAAATAAATTGTATAAAAATAAATAATTAAATAATTTTTAATTTCAAAAAATTATAAGAAAATATCTAAAAATAATTGGCTCAAAGAGTGGAGGAGGACGCTGTCAAAATCACTTCGATTGGAAGTCGGCAGGATGACACGTGGCTTATACATGCACTGTTGTGCATTGGGAAGCGTGAGGAAAAGAAGCAAACTGGTCCCGGCTGTCCTCTTCCTCGCCTGCAGGTCTGCTGTTTTAAGCCATTTTCACCAAGATTCTATACAGGTTTTCATCCCAGATCAAATAACTGATAAATTAGTTATTGAAAGTTGAAAAGTTAATTTTTAATTGAAAGTTGAAAATTGAAAATTAAAAATTATTAAGTTAGTTTATTAAAATATAAGTATTTAATAAAATTAATTAATAAATATAAAATAATATAAAAGTATATATTTATATTATTGTAGAAAAAATATTTTTTTTTTGAAATAAATGATATTTATTTTTATCATAATTTTTATATTTAATATTTGATAAATAAAATATTTTTTATTTTTATTATTTTATAATTATTAATACAAGTAAATTATATCATTATTGTAAAAAATATTTTTTTATAAAAAAAATAAAGTATTAATTAATTTTATTTTATAAAAATTTATTTTATGAAAATTTTATTTATTTATATTAAAAAAATATTTTTATTTCATTTATATAACTTGTAATTAAAAAACTGATATTATAATTTAAAAAAATAAATATTTAAAATTTTAAAATAATATCATCTCATTATTTTATTTCAAAATAGTATAATACATAACAATCCCCCGTCCTTCCAAATATATAATATCTGAAGGTATTTAGTTACTAGCAATTTGACTCTTAATTTTGAAATGATTTGTCTGACATTCTGTTCATACTGTAAAGATGATAGATAATCGAAACTATTCTTTCTTGAAACATTAGGGCATAGCAATTCCTCATGAAATTGTTATGAATGTAAAGATTTTTTATTAACCAGCATTATTACTTCTGCACTCAATGCACAGTTGTTTCTTTGTCTGCTTTGTTTCTTCTTTGATGTTTGTGTGTTAGTGTTAATGGGAAGTTTAATTTACTTTTGATTTTCTTAGCATAGCCTTCATCATCAATGACACATATTGCACTTTTGAAGGAGAAAGCAATTCATTATCTTTACAGCTCCATTGTTTACAAAATGCGGTTTGCTGTCTGCTTTCAAGTGTCAACATCATGAGAACTAATGATTATTTTCCTTTGTAGTCACATTAAAAAAAATGAATAACTCTGGCACATTCTTTCTGAACTTGTGGCTTGAAAGTCACTATTGATACCATTGAAATGACTGTCTTTGTGAACCAGTTCATACAAAAAGACTTCGCTGTTCTGTCTTTTATCCATTAATTTCTTGATGACTCTGTGCTTACATGGATTTCTTAATCTCTCCATTGGACTGCTTGCCATTCTTCTA
>JANHAO010018424.1:0-13596 GCA_026873985.1 Saraca asoca
TCTCAAGGTGATCTCTACATAAACAAATTAATAACAGATGATTCACTGAATAGCAGTATAAAGAAGTTTTATTAAATCTGCAGGATTTATACAAGCTCTGCATCAAATTCTCTTTTCTCATGTCTTCCATTTAATCTTTTCAATGGACAATGGGTCAGATAAGCATTAAATGAACCATATGCATCACATGTAAGGTGTGCTATATCGGGCCAACTATGGAGATGATATAGTAAGAAACACTGAATCACTGATATGAATTCCTCTCTTTCTCTTAAAAGCTTAAGTTATTCAAGCAAAACATAATTTTCATGGAAAGTTACTTAGTAAGAATTAAGTTGAAACATACCAGTTCCATAAGAATACAAAATACATTCGGTTCTTATTATCCACAGCAGAAGAGAAAAAAAAAAAAAAAAAAACCCTTTTTGTTGCTTTTTTACAACCAATATAGAGAATCATGTAGGTTTATCAACCTATATACAAGCTGTAGATTCTCGTTGTCCATTTTTCTAGTTTTCACTCTTTCATTTGTCATGAGACATTTTCAGAACTTTCTCTTGGGTCGGACTTTCCCTTTTAAGCTGCTGGATCTATGCCTAGCTTTTCAGATCTGCTTCCCTCAAGTAATGATAAAAAAAGAAGGGATGGGAGGGGAAAGAGAGAGCTCAATCAACCAGATCAGAATTATAGAGAACTTTGACTGGACTAAGAGACCAAAAAAAATTGCGAGGTTAATTTAGAAAATATTTACGCTGCTTCTAATTCTTATCCTTCTATGTTGCATTCTTCCCGTATAATTGTTGAAACAAAGCCCGATTTCAAATTAATATTCACCTAATGCGAATCTTAGATTTTTCCCAAATGTCAATTTTGTGCCATCACCATTTTCTTCGGATAAATTAAAATTACGGAAGAACCATAATTTCCCAGAAGGATCATGTTTAATCGAAAACTAATAATATTTATGACAAATTAATAATCAGGATGTAAAAAACTCACATTCTATGGAAATTATGTGGAATGTGTTACAGGGAAAAAAGGCTACGGGATCTCCAATCAGGTCAAAGTTGATCTTTCTAAGTTTGATTGGACTAAAACAAAGGGGAAAAAATTGCATAAAATATTACCGTAAGATTTGAAGATCCTGGAGGGTACGAGGGAGCTTGAGGAAGCTGTAATCAGAATCAGGCATGGTTAGGTAAACACCGAGAAGGCCTAATCCGAAACCCAAAACCACCGTGGAAGCCACCGTTGCTTCCCAAAAGCTCAATGGAAACTTAGATGCCACAGCTTTCACAGTCCCATCGTTCTCACCCTCCATCGCCATCTGCGTCTCTCTCTTTCTCTGTGATTTTCCGTGAGTTTCTTGACAAATTTTTGCGAGAAAAAGAGAGAGCAGAAAAGAATCAGAAGTAAAACTTCTTCTTCTTCGCTGTGTTTGCTTTCCTTGAGAGCCAACTACTCTTCTTCTTCCTGTTTCCTTCTCTGGCCTTTCTCCTTTATGTTCAAGGGAGGAGAGGTACAGAGAAAGAGAAACAAAGAATATTCGCCAGTTTCAATTTTTTAATCAAAAAGTAACCAACAAATTCTGCTCCTTAACAACCAATGTCACAAATACCTGAAATAAATAAAAAGCAAAAGAATTATCAAAAAATTTGTCGTTATCATACGCGGCAAGGCGTTTTTTTTTTGTTTCGTATTTTAATTTCTGTTTTTGCAATTTCATGAAAATAACTTTAATGGTACATCGTCATTTTTTGTTGTGAAAAACATTGTAAATTTAGAAGTGATTAAATTATTTTCGTATTTAAATTTCAAATTAAGTATGTAATCATTTAAAAATTAAATTTATTTACTTTTTCTGATAATTTTTGTGCTCACCATGATTGTTTAGAATTTAAACTCTAATATATAGTAGTTAAGAAAATATTTTTGGCTAACTGAGTAATAGTTGACTCTTTAACTCATTATCCATTAGCATAATATTTCTGCTTAAAAAACATTTCTTTAATAAAAGCAGGTTAAGAACTCCAAGTGACAAATGACGGTGGGTTCGTCTCATGGAAAAATATTTTTACGGAAGTGTTTTCCTGGCTTTCTTAACTTTAAAGTTAAATACGAAGGTGATCGATAAAACAAAAAATTTGATAAATAAAAATAGTAATTTACCGGGAAGAAATGATTTTTCTTGTGATTAAAAGAAATTATTTTTTCAAATTATAATATATTACATAATTTTATTTTATTTATTCTATCCTTTCTACTTTTTTTTTTTTTAACTCTTCACTCTCTATCTCTTTCTCATTTGGCCTCTATGTTGATCTCTCACTTTCGTTTTCCCTTCCTAGCTTTCTCCTATAAACATTGTTGAGAATTAACAATAGAAAGAATTTATAAAAATAGTTAACAATTTTAGTTAAACTCAACTGAATGTGAATAGATTATATAAAAATTATAAAGATAAAATTGATGATTTTGAATATTCTTTAAAATTTTACTCTTAATGTAAAATGTATTTTAATTTTTAAATCTTATTAATAATAATTTGTTGATTGTATTATTAAAATATTATAAAAAAAATAATTATTAAGTGATTTAAAATATATTAATTAATAAAAAAGTATTTATTTTACATATTAAATTAAAAATATTTTTTCTTATATTATTTAAATAAAAAAGATTATTTTTTTATAAAATTTCATTAATTATTGAAATTTTTATTTTTATTTTTATTTATAATTATAAAAAATAATATTATAAATAATATTTCATTTGTCTAATAATATACATAGGACAATAGGATAAAAAATAATATCTATGATTTTAGAATGAAAATTATTTTTTCATTATTATGATACTATTATTTTATTAATATTAAAATATATAGATCATATGAAGTTTTTTATTTTTATATAAATAAATAAAAGATTTTTTTTATAAAATAGGTGTTTTTGACAAAATAAATGAAGTTTAACTCACTCTTTATGCCATTTTATCAATATTGAGCATAATATGTAGCTTCAAACAAAATTATATCACATGCGATTTTCTTATTTTGGACGACAAAGACATAGAAATAGAACATCGAAGAGCGGACATAAATTAAAAAAAAATCACTTCTGAATAAATTAAAAAAAATAAGAAAATTGGCGCAGGGACATTGATTTTTCCGTTTTTTTTTTTTGGGTTAGGTGAAGGTGACACGTAGATCAACGAGAGAGCTATTTGCCCCATGTGCTCATCCACTACACACGCAACTAAGCTGGAACTTCTATCGTCTTGCAATCTCTTTTGTCTTTTAGCTAAACCTTTTTCTTTTCATTGTTTTTTTTTTTTTTCATTTTAAAGTTTAAATTTTATCTCTTTTTTTTTTTTAAGAAAAAAGTTGAAATATAAGCTACCCCGGCTACCTATTGTTTTCTTTATGCATTATCATGAAAATATTTCTTCTAGAATATTTAACTTTATTACAATTATTATTTAAAAGATGAATTTGTCATTATAAATCTATTTAAAATTTTAAAGATCTTTCATCCCTCTATTTTTTTATTTAACACTTTTCTTAATGTTTCAACTTTTTTTTTTTTACTTATTTTAGAGTTTGAAATATATTTCTTCAATTATTAATTTAGACATGATTTTTTTTTTGGTTTGATAATTATGAATTTTCATTTCATTTAATACACTCTGAATTTTGGTTCAAGAAATGAATTTTTATTTCTTAGAAAACTTTTAATATCGTGCTGAATTCTTCTTGTCATTTTCGTACAGCTTGTATTTGACATTTTTTAAGGTGCAGTGGATGTTCAATATTGGCGTCCGATGTCTTATTTTTGGTGGAGTTGCTTCTATCATTGTCATTGAGGTCGTCATGAATAATCATTAGAATTAATCAGAATATTATTTCCTTTTTGTCACAGCCCAATAAGAGTATTACCCTGTTGGGGGTGAAATAGTAAAACCAACTTGAGATTAGGCCCATTCAAGACAAAGAGTAAAAGCCCAAACTTAAAAGGACGTTCTTTTTCTTTCCTTTTTTTTTTTTTTGTAAAATAAATTCATCATCAAGGGCAAAATGCTCCAAACACAAGAACACTACAAAGGCTATTTAAATATGCATTAGAAGCAAAGGCTTGATTCCTCTACAAATTAAATCTGAAATGTCTTTAATAGATATGAATAAGTCTTAAACCTGAAATGAGTTACTTGTACTACTCACTAAATTTGAGAAAAAGCATCTTTAAAAAAAAACAAAAAAAGGGAGAAAGAGAAAAGACTGAAATTTTTCCTTGAATTTGAACCAAAAGGAAAATGAACCTATTCTCTAACGTTTATGAGAGGATGAGAGTACTACTAATGACTAGACCTACCTTAACAACTTATGATAGGCCATTTGCAATTTGACAAAATACCGCATTCTTTCAACATTTAGAATGATCACAAAGTGATCAATCACTCCTAATCAATCACTTGAATATGAAATTGATCAATTAAAAATAGTTTAAATATACCGTTTGATTTGTAACAGTTAGATTTTTTTAAAAAATCTTTTGAGTCATGGTGAAAAATAGTTTAGCGGCCCTTAACTATATAGATTCACATTCAATAGATAAGCTATTAAATTTTATTAAAATTATATCATCTTATTGAGTAATTTTATTTCAAATCTAATATCAATATCACTCATACTTACAATTAAGATCAATTTAGGTTATAAATACTAAATAAATATAGAATTTATTTAATTTTTTTACACTTTATTAAATTAAATTTTTTAATCTAATCAATCAATCAAAATCGCTCACAACTGATCAAAATCAATGTTTACAATTAAGGTCGGTTGAAAATATAATTTCAGTTAGGATGAGATTAAAATATTAATATTATGATTAAAATTGATAGTGTTAAAAATAACTGGTTAATCAATTTTAATCAATGGTTGACCACCCTTCCTCAAGATAAGCACTTAGTAGCTGCCTAATGATAAACATAAACCACAATGCTAAAATGTTTATCTCACCTTTTATTCGATATACATGGGTTGCTTGTTCCACGAGAAAGTTGATTCCGAAGTCAAAGAATTAATCAAATTGATTACTTCCTTTAATCTTTTACGCACAATATATATAGCAAGATTAAGACTATTATTGCTTTTATGGTAAGCAATTTTTCAATAATTTGTACAATCATATTCGGAATCTACTTATGAGAGACTCTTGATACTATTTTGACAACTAAGTTCCGTATATTATGCTGGCATCCAATACACATTATTGAAAAACTCTATCATGCATGACTTTATTCTGTTTTAAATACTAGGTTTTTGATATAATCATCAATAGACAATGGATTGGATTGTGTTGACGGTGAAATTTGGTTCGTGCAGAAGACCCAAACTTCAGCCAACGGGGAGGAGTTCACGGATCTAATACTGCTTTCGAAGTGCAGAAGAAGATGAGCTAAGAGGAAGAGGGGATGGAGAGGCAGCGAGTTTAACGTGGTTCGGCTAAATCTGGGCGGTATCAGATCCTACGTCCACAGCGGAGATTTTATTGATGTATGGAGAAATGGTTTTTACAGAGTTTCTGCTTACATAATTCGGCCTCCTCTCATCTTCTAACAATGCAATCCTATTTATAGAGGGGCGAAGAGTTACATGCATTAATTACAAGCTACAGTTGTATTACATCAAGCTATAAATGAGAAAAGATAGAAAAAGACTACAAACTAGTCATTGTTGAATGTAGGCTGCGGGGTAAGCCCTCTAGGTCGGCCGTAGACTTGTTTAGCTACGTCTATTGCTTGGTGCCATTGCACCAAGCGAGGTGCTGGGCATCCCTGGCTCGGGGACGTCACAGGGACTACTGTAGTGAGATATCGGGCTTGAGCAGGGTGATCGACTGCTTGGTGAATGGGTTTTATGACCTCCTCAATGGATCGCTGCCTCGTGAGACGGGGGCTTACTTCGTGGGAGGATGCCGGGACTACTTCGTTATGCCGTTTTCTGGTGGGCAAAACGAAGCTTGCTGAGTGCCTTTGGTGTGCTCGGGGCTACGAGCTCTCGAGGTCATTTTTGCATACAATATAAGCCCCCTAACTCTTGGTTTGCTTTACGGACAGGGAGTTACAAGTTTTCGAGGCTTGATTCGTATCTTCAGGCAGTGTACTTCCTTGACCGAAGTGTCATGTTAGATATCATTCCATTATGCTTGAGGTCATGTTTTCTCCTGTTTGTCATTTTTGGTTGTTGGCATGGCGTTGCCACTCGTTTCGGACCGTTGGATGAAAATCAAGTTAGATACTTTCTGGATTCTTCAAAAAGCTGAGCGGGTCTTTTTATAGCCTGGGGCATTCTCTCTTTCGTCCCAAAGAAACTCAATGAAGAAGACTGAAGAGCCCCCTGCGTTTTGGTGTCTTGGCTTCCAACGAAGCTTGTTGAGACATGGATGGCCTATTGCAGAGTGCCGGCAGACATGGATAGCCCATCGCATGTGGCTCCATTGCAGGATCCACCTGGTGGGCTCCTGGGGGATCTTGTGCTAACTTCGGGCCACTTCCTCCGGCCATCGCTTGTGGTGCTGCTACCTGGCTAACCGATTTCTACGACTTTTTGATTTGCTTTGGGTCTAGCTCAAGAGGACACGCTAGAGAAACATAAGCAGGAGTAGCTTAGGTAAGAGCTATCCTTCCTACAGGCACGAGCTCAGTGACCTTCCTTCTGCTCTTCTTGCAGGAATGGATGTGTCGGGTCATCGAGCTTCTTGCCTCTATTTCAACACTTCTTCTTTTGATATAATTTTGCCTTGTTGATCGAGGTCTTTTTACTTGTATGAGCTTTTCTTCTTTCAAATACTATAACAGATACTCCATACATCGCTGTATGTAAACTTCTGATAATCAATGAAATTTCTCTTTTTGTCAATCAACTGTGCTTTACTTTTCTGATTACTCAACTTGTTGTGAGCGAGAGTGGGGTCACATGCAAGTTACACCTGAGAAATCTCATTTGAGACATAAGAAATTCATCCACATGAGAGCTGTGGGAAATTCATCCACATGAGAGCTGTGGGAAATTCATCTGCATGAGAGCTGCGGGAAATTCGTGTGAAAGTTACAATGGTTTTGTTTTAGTTTCTTTGTGCCGTAGTGGGCTGGTGGCTAGGTTTTTGTTTGTCGAAGTTTTGTTTTGTTATGGTGAGGTGAAAACCATTTGCCAAAGTTTTGTTGTCGAAGCCACAAGGTAGGCTCAAGGTCATCTCACCCTCGGGCATTGCGAGGAGGCTCAAGGCTGTTGCAACCTCGATTTTGTTTTCGAAGTCAAGAGGTAGGCTCAAGGTCGTTGCACCTTTGGTCATTGCAAGGTAGGCTCAAGGCCATCGCACCCTCGATTTTGTTTTTGAAGCCACGAGGTAGGCTCAAGGCTGTCGCACTCTCAGGCGTCGCAAGGTAGGCTCAAGGCCGTCGCACCCTCGGGTATCGCAAGGTAGGCTTAAGGCCATCACACCCTTGGTTTTGTTTGAGTTTTTGTTTTGGTTTTGTCGTAGCAAGGTGAAAACCATTTGTTGAAGTAAGATTGCAAAATAGTGCTGTAGCGAGGTGAAAACCATTCGTTGTAGAGAGGTGAAAACCATTCGTTGTAGCGAGATTGCAATGACAGAGTGAAAACTCTTTGTCTAGATAATGCTTGGCCAATCGGTGACTTTCGTTGATTCAGCATACAATAGTTGATACAATTGATCACCATTGATGACAGATGAGTGCTATAGGATCAGAATATGATTTTGATTGAGGGCTCAGGCTCTTGGGTGGTAACTCGTTGAGCCTGCTCAGTGTGCTGCCCCGATGGTCTTATCACATAATCCTATAGTCTGCCTCTTCTTTTGAGGTCTTCTATGATGTCTTTTAGTGCTCAGCAGTCTGAGGTGGTGTGTCCAGCCTCATTATGATAAGCATAAAATCTACTTTGGTCTCTGGACTTGACGGGTCCCTTCAATGGTCTGGACATTCTAAAGTCCTCATTATGTCTTTCCATGGCAAAGATTCTATCATGTGTGTCTGATAGGATGCTATAGCTCTTTAAGTGTCCTTCGGGTCGTTGGGGCTTCACCTTTTTCACGAGATGAGGAGTGGGATTGTCATGACTCTTGCTACCCTTCTTTTTGCTCGCAGTGGGACCACTGTGGCCCGCTTTATGCTTGGGTTCCTCCATTCCGAAGGTTTCTTCCCATATTATTTGTTTAGTCGCTCGATCGTAGAATTCGGTAAGGTCTTGAGCAGGGGACTTGTAAAGGCTTCTGTACAGCTTGCCGTCTTTGTGAAGTCCTACTAAGATAGTCGTTAAAATGCTTTCTTCCGAGGAATTCTCCACAGAGTTGGCCTCGTGCCTGAATCGGGCCATGTAGTCTTTGAGTGACTCGTCCTTGTGCTAGAAAATCATTGCGAAATGGCAAGGAGGCGGGAATTGTTTCTTTAGCGCTTGGTATTTGTCAACAAATTTCCTTTGGCATTCTTCCCAACTGCTGATACTACAAGCTAGGAGGCGCCTGAACCATGCCTGAGGCATTGCCCTTAATGTGGCAGGAAAGACACAGCACTTCACTAAGGGATCGATTGTTTGAAGTTCCATTTGAGTATTGAATGCATCCAGGTGGTCGCTCAGGTCACTGTTCCCATCGTACAGGGGGATAGCGGGCACTCTAAGTTTCTGTGGGAGAGGTTGCGTCTTGATCTTCATAAAAAATGAGGAGCTTTCTTCACAGTGAGGCTGATGGCTTTGAGGTTGTGGATGCTTTTCTAGCCGTTTGAGCCTACGGAGGACCTCTTCCATTGTTTGGTTGTGCGTCTCAAACTGAGGGGTAGAGCTTCTTACTCGT
The DNA here is from genome assembly GCA_026873985.1 of Saraca asoca. Taxonomy (NCBI): domain Eukaryota; kingdom Viridiplantae; phylum Streptophyta; class Magnoliopsida; order Fabales; family Fabaceae; genus Saraca; species Saraca asoca. The sequence continues at coordinate 8,874 of JANHAO010018424.1, forward strand.
TGAGAGCCCCCTAGTTGCTGGCTATCATGATCTTCATGAGTTTCCTTTTGAGCTCCTTTACGAAGCTGTTGGAGCTATGCTATGAGCTCTTCTTGTCTCTGCATGCTTTGAGTTTAGGCCTATGCCACTGGTTTGACGGTTTTCGCCAGCTCTTTTACCGTGCCTTCGAGGGCTTGACGAGATTGGTCGGGCGTTTATGCCTCTTGAATTTCAAGAGCGGCAGCAGACTGTTGGTGAGCCCCCACAACAGGAGTGTCCATTTGTTGGAGGGCTGGAGTGGTTGAGTTTTAAGTTGTTCTTCCTCTGGCTATTGTTGGCTGCAATGGAGACTTCAGAGAGTAGATGGTCCCCACAGACGGCACCAAAATATTGACGGTAAAATTTGGTTCGTGCAGAAGACCTAAACTTCAGCCAACGGGGAGGAGTTCAGGGATTCAATACTGCTTCCGAAGTGTAGAAGAAGATGGGCCAAGAGGAAGAGGGGATGGAGAGGCAGCGAGTTTAACGTGGTTCGGCTAAATCCGGGCAGTACCGGACCCTACGTCTACGACAGAGATTTTATTGATGTATGGAGAAATGGTTTTTACAGAGTTTCTACTTACAGAATTCGACTTCCTCCCCTCTTCTAACAATGCAATCCTATTTATAGAGGGGGAAAGAGTTATATGCATTAATTACATGCTACAGTTGTGTTACATCAAGTTATAAATGAGAAAAGACAGAAAAAGACTACAAACTAGCCGTTGTTGAATATAGGCTGCGGGGTAGGCCCTCTAGGTCGGTCGTAGACTTGTCTGGCTGCGTCCACTGCTTGGTGCCGCTGTGCCAAGCGAGGTGCTGGGCATCCCAAGTGGGAATCCCTAGCTCGGGGACGTCATGGGGATTGATGTAGCGAGATATCGGGCTTAAGCAGGCTGATCGGCTGTTTGGTGAGTGGGTCTTGTGACCTCCTCAATGGATCTTTGGATCACTGCCTCGTGAGGCGGGGGCTTGCTTCGTGGGAGGATGCTGGGACTACTCCGCTGTGCCGCTTTCTGGTGGACGAAACTAAGTTTGCTGAGCGCCTTTGGTGTGCTCAGGACTACGAACTCTCGAAGCCATTTTTGCATGTAACAGATTGGTTTGACTCTAAAATTTTTAATATATTATCTAAATTCTTCCTTATTATACCACATACAATGATTCAATACAGCAATCAAACCTAAATTGTTTTAAACATAATAATAATAAAGGTTGCTAGAGATCTTAGTCCTTATAATTCCATAAATTAATAATTTAATTTTTATAATTTTATTTTATATAATTTAAATTATTTGTAATTAAATTCTTACAGATAATTAATGTCAAATCTAATTAATAAAATTTTACATATTTACTAAATTTATGCACTAATATTTTACTTTTGTTAACTTACATATTTACTTCATTAAAATTCATTTATTAATCTTTATTCATTATATAAAAAAATTATCTTAATTAAAAAATATATATAAGTTAATATATAAGAATCTAAAAGGTTGTTGTTTTTTTAAATCATTAATTGAGAATGATAAAAAAAATTAAATTTTAATTGAATTCTAAATTAGTTTCTATTATATATATTTAATACAAGTTGATATCGAGAAGAATTTAATTATAAATTATTTTAAATTTTAAGATATAATTATATAAAATAAAATTATAAAAATTAGATGGTAAATTTGATTAAATTATAAAAATTAAAATTTTTATTAATCCTAAGAATAATGATAAAATATTTGTTATTATTAAATTTTGTAGACAGCGCCGTTGACAGAAAGACACATAATTAAAACCAATGGGAATGACATCTCCGACCATTTTTTTAACCCCTTCGATACATTCGCTTTAAATAGCAATTTCAATGTGGTTTTTAATTAAAACCAATGAGAAAGACATTTCTGACCATTTAACTCATCTAAAATACGGAACGCATTTTTAAAAAATGAGATGAATCATCATAGTTATTAATAAAAATTGATAATTTGAAATTTAATAAATAATAAATAATTAAAAATAATTTTTAAATTTATAATTATTGATTTCTTTAACTTTCTTATTCATAATTATGATAATTTATTTTATATTCTAAACTACATCTTATATTTAAAAAAAAAGTCAAAGTCTCATTAATTCAGTGTCTGAGCCTCGTGTAAGAAAATGGGGATAGCATGTTTTTGTCATTAAAAACTCTGACATGAAACTCCAGACGCTGAGCCTCGTATAAGAAAATAGGGATAGCGTGTTTTTGTCATTAAAAACTCTGGCATGAAACTCCAGACGCCACAAAACACATGCATGGCTGAATAATCACATAAATTAATGAATAAAGAAATTAGTATATTCAAAAGTTATGCACTGCTGGAGTTACTCCCGGACTGTTGATATTTAGACTTCTAATCTACGAAACAACCACACTTCATATAACAGTCGTATTTACATATCGATATCCACATTTTTTTATGTCCATACGTTGAAAATATCATATTTCCGTATCTGTGTTCGTGTGTTCGTACTACCTAACTTCTAACCAATGAGAGGGGGTGGAGAGCCAAGATCGGTGTAAAGGAATTTAATTAATATTATATGATTAAATTTTTTTTAAAAGTTTAAATTTTATCTATTAATATAAAAAATTTTATTGGTAAAATATTATGTCATTAAAAAAGAAAAATGATTAAAAATATTTATCAGAAATAAAAGTATGTTAAGAATTTTTAAATGATTTGACAATATATAAATAATCAATATAATTTATATTTTTCAAAACTAATTACAAGTAATAATAATTAATATAAAATAACGTGTATAGGAGGTAGAAAAAGCATTATTGTGCTTCAAATTGATGAATTTATGTGAAATTTACTGTACAATTTTTTTTTAATTGTGAAACAAAGTTTCATGAATTGGTCTACATCCATTCTATCGTATATACTTCATTGTCAAAGTCCTTCTATTTATCTACATATGTAATTAAAAAGATTTATGGGAAATAAAATATACAAAATGATAATTTAAATACTGTTAGTTTTCGAAGTTTTCATGGCTTTGAGTAATACGTTAATTTAGAGTGAATAACAGGAAAAGCTCAAGATTAGGTTCTTTTAGTTCATTTTCTCTCATATTAAATTTATTATTGATAATATGGTGTCAAATTAATTATATTAATATAGTTCATTTTCGTTCCCTTAATGGTAAATTTCCACAGTCCTTTATGGTAGTTTTCTACGATTCATAAACAACAATCATTTGAGAAGTGACTTCTGTGTTGGGGAATTTACCACTATAGAAAAATTTCCTCATATTCTAAATGAATGTTTAGGGTAATAGTTTAGGTTTGTGGAAACTAACAAACATGCCAGCACACATCCTTGATCCTTCCATTAGAGCTATAGCTTAATATATCTCCACAAAAAGATTGAAGCTATGTTACTATATTTGTGATGTTCTTTCAATTTCATATCCACTCATTCAATCTTTAAAGAACATTAGTAAATATTATGGCATGTTTAGTACACTTGATAAAAGTGATAGGATAGGATAAATTATCCTATCCTACTTTTATTTTATGTTTGGTGAACCAATATGATAGGATAAGAGTAATCAGATTTGCTATCATATCTAAGTTCTTAGTTGAAATTTTTATCCCATGGGGTAGGCTGGAATAGAAATGGATCGGATAGGATAAGGTGAAGTTTTTCCTTACTAACCCTTGACCTCGTCTCTTCCTTTGCTCAGAGACCAACCTTGTCTCCACCTTTCCTCAGAGACCTCATCTCCTCCTTTCCTGGGCAGCCGACCTCGTCTCCTCTTTTCCTGGGCAGCCGATGCAATTCTCCTACAGAGATAAGAGAAATCCAAGAGAAAATAGAACCAAAATGGGTTAGCCTTAGGATTGTTCAGCCCAACAGCCCCCCGAATTCATTCTTAATTAAAGATTGATTTGGTTGGTGGCATTACTCAACCAGATCAGAGACAAAATCGCGTGACCCAGGTACTAATCCATCTTCTTTCTCGTCTTCTTTGAATTTATTTTTCATCTGAATTTATGCATGGAGTAACTGTTGTTGAAAGTATGTAAAGCAACTATGGCAGCTCTACATTTTTTTTAAAATTTTATTTCATGGCTATATTAATTTTGCTCAATCGTTCTCTTCACTGTTATCTATTAGACTTGATTACACATTTTATGCTGCTTTTTTTTTCTTATTTATTATTTTTGTTGCGCGTTAGTATATTGTTTTTCTTGCTGAAGATTCATTCTCCATTTGTTGCTGTTTTTGACTTGTTAATGTTGGAATTTTGATTAATTATTTTGATTTTTTCAATAATATCTTTGACTATTCACTATACTGTGGAAGAATTCTACAGTATTAAATTAATGTTTGTTGATCTAAGGACTCGAAGAAATGTGGTTCTGGTAGTGGCTCTAGAGGCAATGACTATTCTAGGAATAGGAAATATAGAAGAAATGCATTAGGAAGTTGAACATATCTTAGATGGGAGAAACATATTCAAATTGAAAGTTCTTCATGAAAATTAAATTGCAATTATTGTGAAGAGTTATTTTATGGTGGATTTTTTAGATTATAAGATGACCCTAGCAGGGACATTGTTATATGGAATATTGTATTATTATGCATTGATTTACACTTTGGGGTTGATTGACTGGTGCCTTTCAGTTTGTGGACTTGGAAGAGAGAAA
>JANHAO010018425.1:0-13596 GCA_026873985.1 Saraca asoca
AACAATAAAAAAATAAGTAAAAAGAAAAATAAAAAAATAAATATATACATAACAAAACAAAAGAAGACTTAATATGCATTTTAATCATACACTCATTTGGAATCTAAGGAAAATTCATGATGACAATCACAACAGTATAACAATCCCAGACCAATCCGTATGCTGAATATTTATATATTTGACAGCCCACCCTTATCCCTCCCCCAGACTAAGCCGCATGCCGAATATTTACATATCCGGCAGCCTACCCTTATTTCTCCACCCGACCATCAAATTGCCAAAGGATTTTCAATGGATTCAGAACCTTAATTTATTTATATTTGGAAATAACAATATGCTAAAAAACAAATAGAATATAACTTCATCATATCAAATAAATATCTATGTATGTGTATATACATATCATATATCATACCTTAAAATTTATTGAAAACTAGCATCCAAATCATATCATTCAACAAATCAAAATCATCCAGCAAAACTAGAATATTTCAACAAACCAGAATCATTCCATACAATAAGATTATTTTGAGAATACAATTTATTAAGTAAGGCAGATTATCTACTCACCTCCAATGTTGTAACTGCACGCTGGACTAAATTAGCTAGAATCTCAGAGTTTGGCATTTTACGAACTTAACAAATTATCAGGAACACATCTGAAGCAGAATAATAACAAAATCCAAATTTTTCTATGCAATTTTCTTGACACATCACTATAAGATTACTATGGAATAAATCTAATGACTTAGGATTACTCATTAGGTCCTGATGAACACACCGATAGCTCACCGTTGATCGGAACGTCGTCGATGTGTCGATGGAAGTTGCTGGCTGAACTAGCTGAAGAAGGAAGGGAAAACGACCATGAGCTGAACCAAAGTAGGAGAGGCACCGAAGGAGTGACTAGAGGAGGAAGGAGGTGGCCGGCAGCCTAAGATTGGCCGGACATTATCGGCACGATGAGAAATGAAGGTTGGCCAAAACAAAGCACAAGACGGCCTTCAGCTGAAGAAAGGAAGCTTGTGCATTGGAGGAAGAAGGCTGGCATTGGGAAATGCAAAAAAAGATGCCGAAAGGGAGGGAGAAAGCCAGACATGCCTAGACGACGGCAACTGACGATTGAATGGTGACAAGAGGCTTTGGGACTGCGCAAGAAGAAGTTTTGGGAGAGAGAAAAGCCAGTTGAGGAAATTATATACTGAAATGGAAATGGAGAAATTTGCATTTGGACCCCAAAAGTTTCCATTTCCTTTCACTAGGGCCCAACTTCAAAGAATCTTTTCAATTTAGTCTCTGTCAAATTTTCAATTTGGTCCCCCTTTTTCTCTTTTTTTTAGGTATTACATTATTGATGGAAATCATTAAGTTTAAAGATTTCTATCATTTCTGTAATTAAAAACAATGAATCGAACATTAAAAATTGTTTAGATCGATCAGGTTAAGATTTGGGACAAGTCGGGTTCTAATTCAGGTTATGAGGATTCGAACAGAAGTTGATGATGACCTCCACAATGCGTCATTTATTTAGTTAAGTTCAAATGATGTGTTGTTGGAGGTAGAGATGAAAGCTACCATTTAAAGAATTAATATGGCACCATTTTTCTTAGATATAGAAACAACTTGTCGTTTAAAAATCCAAAAATATTAAAAAAATTCTATTTTTTTAGAATTTTTATTTTGGGTTTTTTTTTAAAAGAATTTCATAATTTTATTTTTATGAATAGTTTCATAATTTGGTATTTTATAAAAAAAATCATAAAACTTGGTTTTTGCTATAATATTCATAAATTTTTGTTTTGTTATGAATATCATAATCTTGTAGAAAAATTAATTTAGGAGAATTATGCGCTTTAATTATTTATTTTGTATATTTAATTTTTGGATATGTTATGCATAATTTGGTTAAATTAATTTTAGTACATAATTTGTAATTTTGTTCATATTTGTTAAATTACATTTATTTTTGCAATTTTATGCATGAACAATTTATTTTAAATTATTTAGATGTCTAGTAATTTGTATAATTTTAATTAATTAGAGTTTAGACACAACACCTTTAATTATGAAAAATTATATATTGATTTGTTTAGGATTATATATATTTTAAGGACATTTATTGTGATTAATTGTGCTTGATATAATAAATTTTATCCTATAGAAATTTTTATTATATTAGTATAATTAATTAGGATAAAATATCACATTATATTTCTTAATTTACCCATGGGGATTAAGAAAAGGAACATAATTTGATAGTTTTATCATACAACTAAATAAATTTAATTGAATTAGGATTTTAGCCATAGGCAAGTTTTCTGTCACTAGATTTATTATTTTTATGTATGATTTATATTGGTAAAACATGATTTATTTCTCTAGTCTTAAGATTTAGTTTGTTAGCATGTATGTTATTTTATGCAGCTAAGCAATCTGTAAATTTTTCTCGTATGAAATGTGACATTTTTTAACTTAAGGATGACAACTATAAAGTTTGGAAGGAATGAGTTCTCCTTCATTTAGGATGGATGGATATTGATTATGCTATAAGAAAATATGAATCCATTATTACTACAACTAGCACTCAAGCTGATAGAGCTCTTTGTGAATAGTAGGAGCGATCTAATCACCTTATTATCTTGTTTATAAAAGCCAATATCTCTGTTGGTATTCGTGGTTCTATTAAATAATATAACAATGTAAAGGATCTATTAAAGGCAATCAATGAGCAATTTGTTACTTCAAACAAAGTGCTTGCCACTACCCTAATCATAAAGTTTATATCCTTAAGGCTCAATATAGTGAGGGGTATACATGAGCACATCATGCAGATGAGGGACACTGTGGCTCAACTTAAGGCACTTGAAGTTGAAATGTCTGAATCTTTCCTAGTACACTATATTTTGAACACTCTACCACAGCAGTATGGACCTTTAAAGATATCTTATAACACAGATAAAGACAAATGGTCAATTAATGAACTTATGACTATATGTATTTAAGAGGAGAACAGGCTGATTATGGAACTGGGAGAGAGTGTATTATTGGTTACTCATGATAAGAACTAGAATCAAGGAAAGAATCAGAATTAAAATAAGAATCAAGTTAATAAGAAAAGGAAAGGTAAAATTTCATCCTAAGGCAGCATCAAGAAAAAGTCCAAGTGTTTCTTTTATAAAAAAAGGGGCACATGAAGAAGGATTATGCCAAATTGAAGAAATGGCTTGAAGAGAAAGGTAAACTAATCTCATTTTTCTGTTATGAATCTAATATAGTTGATTTTAATTATAATACATGGTGGTTGATTTTGGATATACAATTCATATTTCGAATATCTTGTAGGGCATGCAAAACCTAAGAAAGCCAATGAGAAATAAGCGTAGCAACAAGATCAGCTCACATGTGGAATCCATTGGAACATGCAGCTTAATTCTTGATAGTGGCTAAGTTTTAGTTTTAGAGAAAACTTTTTACATTCTAAGTTTTTTTAGAAACTTGATTTCAGTTCCAAGACTTGTACCATTGGGTTATTCTTTTAATTTTTCAGATATATCTTTCAGTTTATTTTATAAATCTGAATTTATTGAAAATGGTATTTTATCTAATGGCCTTTTCTCTATTAATCTACAACATAATATTATTTTACATACTCATACTGGTCATAAGCGATGTATTATGACTGAAGGTTCCTCAATTTTATGGCATAGGTGACTAGGGCATATCTGCATTGATAGGATTAAGAGATTAATGAATGAAGGAGTACTAAGTGCTTTGAATTTTACTGATTTTGAAATTTATGTGAACTGCATAAAGGGAAAGCAGACTAACAAGTCCAAGTGCTAAGAGGAGTACTAACATCTTAGAAATCATACATTCAGATATATGTTGTCTTGGCATGGATGCTTATGGCCCAAAATATTTTATCTCTTTATATGCTTCATAATAAGAGCAAAGTTTTAGATTTGTTTAAGGCTTTTAAGGCAGAAGTAGAGAAGCAATATGACAAGCAAATTAAAATCATTAGAACAAATAGAGGTGGAGCATACTATGATAGATACATTGAAAATGGATAAGTACCTGGTCCATTTGCTAAATTTCTTCAAGAGCATGGGATCATTGCCTAATACACTATGCCTGGTTCCCCAAACCAAAATGGTGTAGCAGAAACAAGAAATCGGACATTATTAGACATGGTGCATAGTATGTTAAGTAGCTCCAAGCTACCTAAATTCTTGTGGATTGAAGCTCTTAAAACGATAATATATATATATATATATTAAATAGGTTCCAAACAAAGCTGTCCCAAAGACACCATTTGAGTTATTTAAAGGTTGGAAACTGGGTTTGCGACATATGTACGTTTGGGGATGGTTGTCTAAAGTAAGAATTTATAATCCATGAGAAAAGAAATTGGACCCAAGGATTATTTGTGGGTATTTCGTTGGATATGTTGAAAAGTCTAAAGGTTACAGATTCTACTATCCATCACATAGTACTTGGTTTATGGAATCAAAGAATGCTAAGTTTCTTGAGAATAACTTAGTTAGTAGGAGTACTCAATTTTAGAACATAGTTTCTCAAAGAAAGCAACCTTTCACATTAAGAGAAAGATTGATTATTATTTAAGACACTTCTCAAGTTCAAACAGGTGTTATACAACCAATCACTGAAAATCCACAACCTATTGCTAATAGTCTTGTAGACCAAATTGTTTATGAAGTGCCTGAAATGGTTGAACAACCAGTTGGACAACATGATACACAGGAAAATGTTGAACCAGCATTAAGAAGATCTATAAGAGAAAAAAGATTAGCAATTTTAGAAGACTATATTGTGTATTTGCAAGAATAGGACAATGATTTTGGAGCTAAGAATGATCTTATAATGTTTCATAGGCCATGAACTACAAAGAATCTAATTTATGGTTCAATGTAATGAAGGATGAGATGGATTTTATGGCATCTAATGGAGTTTAGGATCTTGTTGAATTACCTAATAGGGCTAATGCTATTGGATGTAAATGGGTCTTTAAGACAAAGAAAGACTCATTAGGAAACACTGAAAGATATAAAACAAGACTTGTTGTCGAAGGATTTACTCAAAAAGAAGGAATGGACTACAAGGAGACTTTTTCTCTTGTATCCAAAAAAGATTCTATTTACATTATTTTGGCTTTAGTTGCACATTTTAATTTAGATTTGCAACAAATGGATGTGAGAATGACTTTTCTCTATGGGGAACTAGAGGATAAGGTATACATGAAACAACCTGAAAGATTCTCCTTTAGTCAAGGTGAGAATTTGGTATGCAAACTTAAGAAATCTATTTATAGATTGAAACAAGCTTCCCGTCAATGGTATTTGAAATTCCATGATGTGATCTCCTCCTTTAGTTTTGAAGAGAATAATATGGATTAGTGTATATATCACAAGGTTAGTGGGAGCAAGATTTGTTTCTTAGTTTGGTATGTGGATGATATTTTACTTGCAAATAATGATAAGTGTTTATTGCATGAGGTGAAAGAATTTCTCTCTAAAAACTTTAATATGAAAGACATAGGTTATGCTTTTTATGTCATTGGCATAAAGATCTTTAGAGATAGATATAAAGATATTTTGGGTCTGTCACAGGAAACTTATATCAATAATAATTTAGAGAGATTTCAGATGAAATATTGTTCACCAAGTGTTACTCCCATTGTTAAAGGGGATAAGTTCAATTTGAACCAATGTCCCAGGGATGATTTTGAAAGGGGGCAAATGAAGTACATCTCTTATGCTTCAGTTGTTGGTAATATAATGTATGCTCAAGTCTGTACCAGTGCTAACATAGCACTTACTGTTGGTATGTTGGGAAGATATCATAGTAGTCCAAGTATAGACCACTAGAGAGTTACTAAGAAAGTTTTGAGATACCTTCAAGGGATGAAAGACTACATACTTTTGTACAAATGAATGGATAACCCACAGGTGATTAGTTGTTCAGATTCAAACTTTGCTAGCTGCATTGATTCATGTAAATTAATATCTGGATACATTTTCATGTTTGCTAGTAGAATTGTATCATGAAGGAGTGCGAAGCAGACTTTCACAGCTACTCCTACTATGGAGGCTGAGTTTATTTCTTGTTTTGAAGTTACATTGCATGGCGTATGGATAAAGGGCTTCATTTCTGGGCTTAGAGTTGTTGATTCTGTATCTAGGCCATTGAAGATATTTTGTGATAATTCAGCTATAGTCTTTGTGGCTAAGAATAATAAGAGTGGTAGTCAAAATAAATATATCGATATTAAGTACTTAACCGTAAGAGAGCATGTTAAGAATAAATCAATGGTCATTAAGCATATTAATACTGAATTGATAATAGCAGATCATTTAACAAAAGGCATGCCACAATTTAGGTTCAAGGATCTTGTAGAATGTATGGGCTTTGGTCCTTTAGTTTAATTTCATTGTATGAGACAATGTTATTTTAATAAAACTCTATTTCAATTGTGATTTTTCTCATTTTGTTTTATATGCATATGTTTATTTTTGTTAGAGAAGTATCAATAAAGTTTGGACCTAAAATAAACATAGAATTTATTCATTCAGTATTTTAAACTAATATTAAGATGTAAATACAATGTGATACATGGAAGATAATACTCATTATGAGAGGAACTATTGCTATGATTCATGTATTTATTTCTTACTTTGGCAAATCATGGTATATATATATTGGCTAAGTCGAAAAATGTAAGAAATATCTCTATAATAAGCCATAATTAGTAGACCATTTCTTGCACTGAATATGGCTAATATAATGTCCATTAATTACCAAAAACAATTTCAAGTATCTCGATGAAAGGTGAGAGTTTTGATATTACAGGAATTAGGTCCCTAATGCCATTTTTTTAATCTATACAGAGAGAATTACCATCATTTTGAGAAAGAGAACAAGGCATTGGAAGCTCTCAAACAACTCTAGATATGGTGTATAGAGTAGTATCACTTTTCAATTTTCGACGTCAATGCCTAGAAGTAATCTATTCTATTCCACTTCCATTACAATTTGTGTTTATGATCATTAGCACTTGAGTATTGATGACAAATCAGTCTTAGAGAGTTAGTCAAATAGTCACTTATGACCGATTGATCAACTACCTCTAGGAGTATATATAAGTTAAGCAATCTTTAGACATGAATCATGTAACACCTCAAAAAAAAAAAAAAAGGAAAGGACTAAAGTAAAAACTTCATAAGGACTAAATTGAAATTTTTTTTTTCGGGTGGGCCTTTGTAAAAGGTGTGCATAATTGGGGGAAAAAAATGCAATTTTTCCCATTTCTTTTCTTTTATAAAATTTGCCAGTTGGCTTTTCCCTCTTTCAAGATTTTTCTGGATGCTCAAAGCTCTCTCTCTCTTCTCTTCGGCCTCTCTCTCTCCACCGCTCTCCCTCTTGTGTTTTTGTCGGTGAAGCCCCAGCTAGCTAGCAAGTCTTCCGATCAGCTAGTGCCATCTTCGGTGCAGTAGGTGAAGCCAAAGGCTTCCTCCTCTTGGTCTGATGCTCTTCTTCATTATCCAGCTGTCTCATCACCGTTCAACACCTCTGATCAGCCAGTTGTCTTCATTTCTAGCGTGATTCCATTGCCGGACAGCTCAGTAGCAGCATGACCTTCACTTTTCTCTATTAGATTTTTGTTCGGCCAGAGTTCTGAATTTGGCCATCAGCACTGTCGTGACTGGCGGAGCATTTCCACACAACCAACACAACTACTTCGACCTCCTCCTCTATTTCCCAATGCCATTTCCTCCATTAGGAGCAGCAGCAACCTTTCCTACCCTGTTGGCAACTGTTCGACCAGTGGGTGGTTTTGGGTCGCTGGCGGCACTCCGGCCACTGGCGAGCTGCCAGCTAGTACTCTGGAATACGGTGAATATTCCTAAATCATCCGATTTTTTTCATAGTATTCCTATAGCTAGATGTCAAGAAAATTGTGTAAAAACTCAAAAATGTTAAGTTGATAAATTTATAAATTTCAGTGTTAATTTACTTTAGGAATATCCCTATAGTAGAATAGAGCTTGTTTATGTCTCAGTTGCAAAGTCCTAGCAAGAATTTTGGATAGCCAGTTTGGAGTCTAAGGTGAGTGAACGATCCTCCTCACTTAATATTTCTCCCCGTAATGTCAATATGAAATTTATGTATAAAATTTTATGATTTTCGATGAAATGGAATTTTATTGTATGTTTACATGGTTTTACAGTTCTACCCATATGTTCCATGTATTTACGAAGATAAATCGTTGTGATGAAAATCAAATTTTATTTTATTCATATTATAAGTATTTAATAGAAATGTTCCTATGTGTTAAACTGAAAATGAAAATACCTTAGTTATTTGTTGAATACTTTGATGGTATGCCTTACCTAGAAATGAATGCGTAAATATTCAATTTTGGAAATGTTGTTATGTTGAGGAATATATACATATACATATGTTACTTGATGACTTTGAGGAAAATGTTATACTATGATTTTAATTAAATGAATTATAGTGCTGGATTCATTGATAAATGGCCGGTAACCCACAAATGCACCTGTGAGTATATGTTTACTCGGGCAGGAGTTGAGGAGATATGGTAGAAGATAACGGCATAAGCGTCTGGCAGACGTGTCAGATAGCTTATGACGGGATTTGTTTGTAGCACCAGCAAACATGTTGGATGACCCACAACAGGATTACAGGACGATTATCTTTAGAGATTTACTTGTGAGAATCCAACGGACCATTTGTTATACTAATATTCAGTGGAACTTTTAAAAAACATTATTTTCTATCATGCCTATGCTACATTGGATTTATCTTTCATACAGACTTATTTTGATATTTGTTTTACGATACTAGATATTATATTTTCTGATACTTGATTTTCCTACGAAACGTGGACTTCTAAATTTAATGTGAGATAAAGGTAATTAAACGAGTAAACTGGTTTTATGACTATAAATGGTATTAGAATTGTTTTATAAATGATAAATGGTTTTGAGAGGATTGTTTGCTCACTAGGTTTCATTGAAACTCACTCATTTTCTTTCTATGTTTTTTAGAGATAAAAGATAACCTGATCTCCCTCCGTCTCATCAACCAACCCCCACAGAGATTAAAAGGTATAAAATGGTAAAATGGTTCGACAATTGGATAGGAAAGCATTATACATATGTTTGAGTCCTGGATGCCCAGTAGGTTGTGCAATGTTTAGTTTGGGCCACTGAATAAAATATATGTATTATGTGACATGGTATAGGTTATGATGGGTGTGTAACCTTTGATGTTTTCTGTAAAGGCCATATGGCCAGGTATCCAAAAAAAAAAAAAAAACTAAGGAAACTCTATCGAATCTTTGGTAGAAATAATAATGTTTATACTTGTTTGTTAAAGTAAATTATATGCATTGGTATTATATATGTATTGTCAGGCTTATAGTAGGTTTCCTATGGGTGACCTGCTACGTCAGTCACGTGCTTGAGATTGGGTCGTAACAAATCACAACTTCATTTTTCAACCAGATAGTGTTTACGAGTGAAATATGCTTTTAAGTGGGATTTTGATTTGCACTCTGATTTAGGTTTGAACACAAGGTAAATCTTTAACCTAAGAGCTTATTTACCTTATTTTTTAATGCTTAACTTATAAATATCTTTCTTTTGAATGTTGCAAAGTTTTTCATAGAGTTAGATCCTAGTTGTGGGAAAAAAACCTCTGAGATTGTATCTTTGGCGAGAACACTTTCCTCTCAATATAAATGGAAGTTCATGCTCTTAGCCAGCTACTTCTTAGTAAAAATGTATATGTAAAATACACTTGCTAAAAAGTCTAAATCATTTTCTAATATGATAATAATTGAACATTAGGCCAAAAAATGTGTAACCTATAATCTAATCCTGATGTGACAACATTTGCAAAATAAGGCTAGAAATGCATGTTTTGCTAGTTGAGAACCTATTTGTTGTATGCATTAGGATAGCTACTCTACTTCTATGAGATTATTGTACTTTAGGCCTATAGGTTTATACATAATTGAACCTAGGAATAGTACACCCTAACTAGAGTAATTATAGTAGGTTATATAAATTGAAATATAAGTATGTAAAAGGCCAGGGTAAGGATAGTTAGACAATTAAACAGTAACAGACATGTGTTTGATGTATATGTAAGTTAAATATGAATAGAAGCTATGTTTGACTAGAAATGTTGTTAGAATAGTGTTTTAGGAGGACTATACTTGTGTTTGTGAACTCGGTTAGGGCCAATGTCACATCCTTATTTTAGGGATATAATTGGCTTGGTTCTTCTTGTGATAGACCAAGAACCTATAATCCCTTGGCAATATAACTTTGGTTTGAAAATCAATAATTTATTCAAAATATAAGAAATAGTTCACAAATCTCAAATCAAACATAGACGTGCGCATTGTTTTAAATAAATAACAACTTCTAAAATATCAAGTTTAAACATAATTTCAAATGGAAAATAATATTTGAAAAGACATAAAGTTCTACATATAAGTTAGTTGGTCTGGTTGGTACCTTTACATTATCTATGATACACACATATTGAGAGATGTACTCCTACCTCTAAGATGTAGGAGTTTCCCTTAGATACTTACGGCAACGAATGCATCATTCTATGAAAAGATTGAACAAGTCACTACTAGAAAACAAATAATTTCCCATAGTTTCCAAGCCATGGGAAAATATGGGAAAAGATGTGGGAAATCTTAGAATCTTGGAGCTTGATTTTTTTTTTAATTTACCTATGGTTTTCCATGATTTACAACCATGGGAAAGCAAAATTTGGACTTTCCCACGATCTATAAACAATGGGAATGCAATAGGAAACTTAAAAATTTGATTTTCCTAGGCAAAGCTATAGGAAAACGTGAAGCATATCGTTTCACTTTCTTTCCTATGGTTGTTGCCACAGGAAAACGTTGTGGGAAAGTTGAAAATATTAGCAACCCAAATGCCCATATCTGTCATTTTCTCCTTCTCCCTC
This sequence comes from Saraca asoca, assembly GCA_026873985.1. Lineage (NCBI taxonomy): Eukaryota > Viridiplantae > Streptophyta > Magnoliopsida > Fabales > Fabaceae > Saraca > Saraca asoca. The sequence goes on from JANHAO010018425.1 coordinate 11,041, forward strand.
TCCTTTCCTCCTTTGCCTTTCACCCTTTTCACCATCCAATTAACCTCCATGTGTTTCATATTTTTTGGCTATCTTTGTTACTTTTCTTGCTCATCATTGAAAGTAAACTCATTTTGACTAATTATTTTCAAATATTTTTGGTTAAAAGTTGAGATAGTAGATTAGATTTTCCAATGTATTTTTAGAATTGATTGTTGTGTTTTTTATGTAGAGCTTGAAGTAATTTTTAGTTTGTTTATTCCTTATTGTAAGTAAGTTTGTATTGATTTTATTTTTACATTATTTTTTTATTTATCTTGTAATATATATTGATAGGGTTTATTTTAGAGTAGAAAAATGAGGGCGTTAAGCTTATACGCATATATAATTGATTTTGCTAAACATAACCTAAATTGCTTTGAAATAGCCTTATTTATGTTTAAGCCAATTTATGTAAATCTTGATAAATGACAATTTGAATGTCGTGACACTCCAATGATAAATGTCAATCGTGACGGCATTTTCATCTTATATGCTTGTTTTGGTACAACATGTTCTTTAACTTTTGAAGTTTATAAATTTCCTGTAAAGTTATATTTTTCCAAGCTTAGCTTCCATTTTGCCAATATCTATGACTTTCAGGAGGTATATGGTACTAATGAGTTAGATGAAAGGATAAGGAAGGTTGATAGCATTTATAATGAGACATTGGCCATATGTCTTATCGTTTATGATTGCCCCATATTGTGAGATTTAGTTAGCTATTATATTTTTGTGTGAAAGGTTTCAAGGGCAGTGTTTGTAAGTTTCCATAGCCTTAAATTGAATGAGTGACCTTTAGGATCACTATCATGGGATTCATTTGGTTAATTAAAGCCTACAACCCATGAGTATGGTCTAGGATTCTTTTAATTAACCAAACGTTTTTTGTGATATCGATGCTAGGATTCTTTCATCCTATTTGAAGCTATAAAAACTTAGAAACACGGCCCATGTAACATTCCACACAAATGTATAGTAGCTAATTGAACCTTACAGTGCAAGGTGATCGTAAACAACATGATATTTGATCAATGCCTTATTATAAATGTTATGAATCTTCCTTTTGCTCCCCTTAAACTCATAAGCATCATATAACTCCTAATAGTCATAGGCATTGACATAATGGAAGCTAGGTCTTCAAAAAATATAGTTTTATAGGAAATTAGAGAACTTCAAAAGTTAAGGCGCATGTCATAGCAAAACACATATGTAAGAATGAAAATATGGTGATGATGTTCCACTTCCAGTAGCAAAGATAGATGTGGATCAATTTGTGGAAGACCACACTGAAGAGTTTGTAGTGTTTGTTGTGATAGTGATCATGCATTGAGTGTGATGTTGGATAAGGTATAGTCCAATTTTCATGATGAATTCAATATTTACATTGGCTTGGTCATTCCTTGTTAGAGGTTAGCTTTTTGTTGGTTGTTTGCAAAACTTAATGAAACTATTTATCAATCTCACATAAAAAATGATATAACAATAATTGTAGTCAAATTATGCTTATCGCAACTTACATCACTTGACACCATATGTTGGTGACGCCAATTTGTATAATCAATTTGATAACGAATTCGCTAGTTGGTTTCGAGTTTATGTAAGTATACTTATGTTTTCCTAGGTATTGAAAAGTTCCATGAATTTTCTAAACTCATATGTTTTTTCCTAAACAGGTACTTAATCCAAGTAACATGGTAATGTAATTAGATGCATAGGTTGGGGATCCAATAGAAAGGTCCAAACATGACCTATTTATTTTGTGAATGTTTGTGAGTTTCACACTAAGGGGGAGAGTTTGCATAAGTCCACTTCCAGTTTTTGTGTATACATTAGAGGTTTAAATAATGTCCAATCAAAAAATGATTACTACAAAAGACTTCAAGAACTCTTGGAATTAGAGTATGGTGGATTTCCAATAGAAATGTAGTTTTGTTCAATTGTGAATGGTTTGATCAAACCTTGGATAAGGGTACTAGAATCCATCCTTAATATAGGATTATAGAAGTACATGCCACTTACAAATATAGCAACCATGACCCTTTCATCTTGGCACAACAAGCAATTCAAGTATATTACACACGATATCTGAGTTGATTGAAAGATCAATTAGATTGGTTGCTGGTCATTAAGACTAAAGCATATCCCAAGTCAACGCTCCAACTATGGAGGCTGCAAATGATTCATTCTGAGATGATGAAAACATTAATAACCAGTTGTGGTTGAAGATGATACATTACAACATTTCTGGCCTTTGACAACACTTAACTCAACAATAGTAAAAAACTGTTGCCTATAACTAGAATTGGTTTTTGTATTGTTGCCTTGGTTCATAATTTTAGGTATCAATCACTTAAAATCGTTGCCATAAATATAATAGACAACACTTTTTTAATTGTTGCAAAAATTTGAGTAATAGGCAACACACTACAAAAAAAAAGCGTTTTGGCGATCGAAATTTGCGACCGAAAATTTCGATCGCTAATTGAGACCGATTTGCCACCGATCTACCACTGCTTTGCAGCTGGTTGAGCGAGA
>JANHAO010018426.1:0-13602 GCA_026873985.1 Saraca asoca
TTGCAACAATAATATATTATATTATGGTTGCAAATGCCATTTAAAAAAAGAAATTGATTCTTCAAATATAGAATTAACAAAAAAAGTAAAATTTTGATGCAAAATCACCTTTTTATTATAGTGTAAGATCAGTGTCAATAAAAAGTGTGCATATTTATAAAGCCTTGTTTACCAAAAAAAATGCAAGCTTTTATAAAATAAAAATTTTAATGAAATTTGACGTTGGATTCAATATATTTATCTATTGACGGTAAAATCCAATTAACTCGAGTTCTAAACCTTAAGCTGCAAAATGAATGTAAAAAGAGGGAGAAAAAGAAAGTGAGGAAGAACAGAAAGACACCAGAAGTTTTTAATGTGGTTTGGCTAAAATCAGTTTGACCCCTACGTCCACGGCTTTTATTACTCTTTGCTAAGTGTATTGTATCTGTTGATTGAATGTCCTATGTACAATGATTTCATCCCCTTTTCTAATGATTGGGGGGTTACAGTTTGAATATAAATCTAGAACAGATAAGTATCATGACTTGATTATGATTAGGATAGATGGTTATAACAAACTCCTGGCGGAACAGGAGACTGGGTAGGCTTTCCCTATGGTTAAGGATACTTGTTACGAGCTATAAGCTAGCCTTTGCTCTCTCAACCTAAGGTTACTACTTTGACCTGAGTTAACTAATGACCTTAGATCATTTTTAGCGACCTGGTGCCTTAGTCTGGTGGCCTCAATTCAAGTGAGCTGGTCCTTTGTTAGCTGAGTCTATCCATTCGGCTTTTACCATCCCATTTATGCGGTATCAAATATTACCCACAACATTAGCCTCCAGCTCTTAATGAGATCTGCAGACTATGAGCTAAAGTTCATTGGTAAAAGCTGGGGATCACGATCAATTATGTTACTGTTTAGACTTCTATTCCGTCATTTTGTCTACCCGTATCACTATTACTGCATTTAATGGGTATGTTTTCGCCAGTGTGGTAACGTCAGAGCCTTGTTTTTCATTAAACCATCAGATCAAAGGTAATTGATCAGTCTTCGAGCCATTCAAGCTATATAGGGTGAAGAGAACCCTTTCTTTCTTTTCAAAAATCCAGTGCTCTGTTTCCTGCTTCCCAAAGTTTAATGACCCAACGGGCTTACTGGTTGAGCTCCTTGATTTTAATGGTCTGGGCCTTAAGCGTGATGATCTGAGATGTGTATGGCCTGTTGCATAGGAATTTCCCATGGACAATTCCTCTTTAAGGATTCTGAGAAGTTTTGTATAGAAATTGGATTATTTCCTCACAGTGATGCTGTTGAGTTCAGTTCATTTACCTTAAATCTCTCACTTTTTCACAAAATGACCCAAATGTTTAGTTCCTCAGGATGCACCTGTAATGATGCAATTAAGGGAGAAGCTCTTGTATTAAGGGGAGGATTAAGAGGTAGCTTGAGACTGATCAAATGATGTATGACTAGCTTCATTAGGGATTCAGTTTCTCAAAGTTAGCCTTCGAGTGCCATGATAGTTGTAAGCTTATTTTGATTTGTACTTTTGAACATATGTATATCCACCCCCATTGAATGAGGTTTTAATGAACTTTATGTAATATTTTCACTTTTTTCCAAGCTTACGTTAAGTTGGATGAATAGATTCATGCAAACCACAACTTAATAAATATTAACCAGGTTAACGACCAATCGATCACACTAATGTTTCTCAAATTGTAAACCACGACAATGTATAATGTGTTTTTGTTAGGTCAAAGTATGGTGCACGAGAGTAGGTCACATGTGGTGCCAGAGAGTATGTCACATGCGGTGTGGAATAGTAGGTCGCATATGGTACCAGAGAGTAAGTCGCATATGGTGCCAAATAGTAGGTCGCATGTGGTGCTAGAGAATAGGTTGCATGTGGTGCCGAATAGTATGTTGCATGCAGTGCCAAAGAGTAGGTCGTATGCGATGCCAAATAGTAGGTTGCATATAGTGCCAGATAATAGGTCTCATGCAATGCCAAGTAGTAGGTCGCATGCAGTGCCAAAGAGTAGGTTGTATACAGTGTCGAATAGTAGGTTGTATACAGTGCCGAATAGTAGGTCACATACGGTGCCAAAAAGTAGTTTGTATGCAATGCCGAATAATAGGTCGCATACGATGCCAGATAATAGGTTGTATGCAGTGCTAAATAGTAGGTCGCATATGGTGCCAAAGAATAGGTCATATGCAGTGTCGAACAGTAGGTCGCATATAGTGCTAGATTTTTTGTAAGTTCATCAAGTTGACTGTCCCTTCCAGATTTAGGAGGTCGAGTGCTTGCTTTTGGGTAGGCCATTTTTAGTTATAGTACTTTGTTAAAAATTCATTCACGAGTTAATAAGTAACCATAAGAACTAAAAAGAATATTGTAAGGTTAGATAAGTAAACTCAAGCTTATTAATAGTATGGGTGGAGATGTTCAGAATTCCAAGCTCAATGGAACTCAGCTCCACTCATGTCTGCTAGATGGTAAGATCCATTTCCTAAATCTTCTTTGATTATGTATGGTTCTTACCAATGTGAACCTAGTGTCCCATCACTGGCCTTGCTATCTCCAGGGAGGATGAGGCATAGCATAAGTTCTCAAGTTTTGTAGTGTCGAACTCGAACCTTCCTATTGTAATATCTCGTGACCTGTTACTGATAGGTTGCAACTTTAAGGTGAGCTGTTTCTTTTGTCTCTTCTATAAGGTCGAGGTTTGTAGCGAGCAGCTGATTATTATCCTCTAGATTGAAAGTAGCTCTTCATTGTAAAGTTACCCCAATTTTAGCTAGGATCATGGCTTCGGGTATATATACCATTGAAAAGGGAGTTTCTCCTACGGTGCTTCAAGCTATGGTTCTATAAGCCTGAAGTACGTTCTGTAGCTTGTCTATCGATGCTCTCTTTCTAGTCTCTAGCCTCTCCTTTAGGAAATGTTTGATAATCTTATTAACATCCTCGACTTGTCTATTGGCTTGAGGATGGTCTATAGATGAAAAACTCTTCACGATTTTAAGATCATCACAAAATTTGAGGAACTGCTCGCTGTTGAATGACGTCCCATTGTTGGTCATAATCTGTAGAAGGACTCAAAACCTGCAAATAATATTAGCCCATACAAATGCTTCATTCTTCATAAAAAAGATTTGCACCAATTCCTTTGCCTCTGCCCACTTAGTGAAATAATCAACAATGACTATTGCATGTTTGCACTTCCCACGGCCTATTGGGAGTGGTTCAATTAGGTTCATGCCCCAGATCGTGAAAGGCCAAAGATCGACCAACTATTACAGATAGGCTGGAGAAGCTTATGGGACCTTGGCAAATCTCTAACACTTGTCATACTTGCTGATAAGGTCAATAACATCCTATTTCATTGTAGGCCAATAAAATCCCTACTGAAGTGCCTTGTAAGCTAAAGACAACCCCCCAACATGGTTCCCACAATGGCTAGCGTGAATATCCTCCAGGACAGTGTCATAGTTATGACCGTCTATGCACCTTAGGAGTGAGGTTGAGAACCCTTTTTTATATAGCATGTCATCATAGATGCAGTACCTAACTGCTCGAGCTTGCAATCGATGATCTTCTATCTTATCTTTGGCAGTTTGCCATCTTATAAGTAATCTAAAATTGGACTCATCCATGAGTCCTGCACCATAACAATTACTGTTACGGCGTCCTTCTACTTTGTGCTTGGTGATGGAAGGAACTCTACTAAGATTGCTCCCAAAAAATTTGCATCTCTGATTATGGCCAAGCAAGCTAATGCATCTACATACGTGTTTTAAGCTCGTAAAATCTGATTGATCTCATATTATTGGAAAGATCCAAGTAGATTCTAAACCTTTTGAAGGTAGATGGCCATCTTTGATCCCCTTGTCTGGTACTCATCCTACACATGGCAAACTATAAGTTAGGAATCACTAAATATTCTTAGGTTTTTGGCTAGCATCTCTCTTGCTAAACAGAGCCCTACTAATAATGCTTCATATTTAGCTTCATTATTTGTAGCTTGAAAACTAAATCTTAGCACACAGAGGATTTTGAGTCTATTAGGGTTGAACAAGAGCACGCCTGCCTGGGCCTTCTATTCGCTTGATGACCCATCAACATACAATTCCTAGTATAGGGCCTTTAAAGCCTTTGTTTCTTGTTCTGCAGGCCTTGTGAACTCTGTAATGAAGTCTGCTAAGGCTTGCCTGGCCTGGGCTTGTACTTAATGTCAAACTGGGCTAGCTAAATTACCCACTTCAACAAACAACTTGAGGTATAAGTCTTTTGTAAGATCTGCCTTAGTAGATACTACGTGAGCATTTGTATAGTATATGCTTGGAAATAAGGTCGTAGCTTCCTCAATATAACCATGAGCCAGTAGGCAAGTTTCTCCATTGGAAAGTACCTCATTTGAACATCTAATAACCTCTTACTTACATAATAGATTAGGAACTGTGCTTTTCCTTCTTCCCATACCAGTGCTGCACTAAGAGTGTGTTAGGATATCCCTAAGTAAACAATAAGCTTCTCACCTTCCCTTAGTTTAGATAAAAGAGGAGCTCACCTATATGTTGCTTCAGTTGTTTGAAAGCGAACTCGCACTATTCTATCCGCTCAAATTATTTCATCTTCTTTAGCACATCAAAGAATGGGATGCAATTGTCTGTTGCTTTGAAGATGAATCTGCTGAGTGCTGCAACTTGGCCATTCAAGCTCTATACATCCTTGATTCCAATAGGGGATCTTATATCAATAAGTGCTTTGATTTTCTCTAGATTCACCTCAATTCCCTTATTGTTGACCAAGAATCCAAGGAATTTTCCCAAAGCCACCCCAAATACACACTTGCGGGGATTTAGCTTCATTTGACACCTCCTTAAAATCTAGAACATTTCCCCCAGGTCATGGACCTGGTTGATGGCCTGTTTAGACTTTACTAGCATATCATCCACATAAACCTCCATTATCTTCCTATTCTACTTTTTGAACATCATATTGACCAACCGTTAGTAGGTTGCGCCTGTATTCTTAAGTCCAAAGGGCATCACCCTGTAACAATATAACCAGTGGTCAGTGATAAATGAGGTATGTTCCTCATCTTATGGGTTCTTAGGGATCTGATTATACCCCGAGTAAGCATCCATGAAGCTAAAAAGCGGGTGACTAGTAGTTACATCCATGACTTGATTAACCCTCAGCTGGGGAAAGTTATCCTTTGGACATGCCTTGTTGAGGTCCATGAAATCAATGCAAGTCCTCCATTTCCCATTCTTCTTTCTTACAAATATGGGGTTGGCCACCCAAGTCGAGTAGTAAGCTTCTCATATGAGCTTGTTAGCCAAAAGCTTACCTACCTCTTCCTTGAGAGTAATGTATCACCCAACAGTCATTGGCCTCCTCTTATGACAGATCAGCTTATGATCAGGGTTGATATTAAGCTTATGTGACATGATCTTGGGATCAATTCCTACCATATCCTCATGGTTCCTGTTATGGGCACTTTTTGGATCGAATGAAATGGATCAGCAAAGGCCCAAAGAATCAAGACCAAGGCAAAGAGCCAAGACCAAACTCAGAACAAGGTCGTTGAAACCAAGCTGCAAATCACACAGCGTGAACTCGCAACCCTCCACTGACTGAAGTAGCAGCAAGGTCCCCTCTGCATCATTGGAAATAGCCTGCATCTGACAGATACAGTCTGAGTACTCTACTAACCTGTAACTTAGCCTCCAAAGTTTGACAATGATTTTTCCCGCATTTATTACTTGATGTCTAGCATTTAATGCTCAACACAGATGTAATCATAGTTTTGTAATGATAAATTACGATTTGTAACCTTCCCGACCTCTATAAATAAAGAGGGGGAGCCATAACAAAAAAAAAGAGAGAGAGGATATATGCCGAAACTCTACAGAAATAGCCATTGATGTATGTATTATTGTTCAACTTAGAAAAGGAAACTGTTAAAGGCTAATATAACCACCATGGACATAGGGGTCATCAGGACTTTAGCCGAATCATGATAAAAACTCTCCTTGTCCTCCCTTCCCTTCCACTGAGTCTTTCTCTACTTTACTACATTTTTCACTTCTTTAGCAGTAGTTTGGTTCTTATAATCCCTAGTTGACCGATTGCCAAAATCGACTGTTAACATTTTGGCACGCTTGGTAGGACCAGACTACTTTCTCATTTATTTGTTGATCAATCACAATGGCAAAAGGAAGAGTAACTAGGAGTTCAGGCGTTGCCACTAACCAACCAGGTGGCCATGAAGAGCAGGGATGAAACATGCCTGAGGATGAAAACCCAATCTTGGCAAATACTTCCTCCACCCTCCTGGAAGCTGATGGTGTACAAGCTCTACACTAACATCAAGAAGCGCTCAAGAGTATAATGAAGAGGCTTGCTGATGTAGTCAAGGCATTGGCCCAAGTGCATACATAAAAGGCATAAAAACAAGACAGAGCTACTCCAGTCACGGGAGCAGTTCAACAACTACAAGTGGAGATGCCAGTACAAAGGTAAAAACCAGCTGGGGAAGGAGCTCAGGGAGATGATTCGGGTCACTTCTTCAGTTTGTTACTTGAAATGGGAGGATGACGAGCTCACGAGAATGGTAGAAACCAGTGAGCTAAGAGTTCGCATCACACCGAAGGCTCAAAAATGGGCCAGGATAGTGACAAGAACCAACGATCCAAGGCTTAAGATCATGTGATCGAGGAATTAATGCAGAGGGTGCAAAGGTTGGAAAAATGTCCCTCGACACAGGATCAAACACGTCATTATGAAGGGAGGACTCCACTTTTCAGGGAAATTGAGATGGAACCTCTCCCCCATCGCTTCAAAGTCCTGGCCATCCCGCCATATGATGGGAAAAGTGACTTGTATGATCATCTGGATGCCTTCAACATCTAGATGGATCTCTAGGCCAACAATCCCCTGGACAAATGTTGAGTCTTTCTAACTACCCTTAGGGATATGCCACGAGCTTGGTTCAAGAGTCTTCCAGCCCGTAGCATCAATAACTGGGAGGAATTTTAGAATAAATTCATCAATCAATACGAAGCCTTTAAGAAGAAGCTTGCACCATCTTGCCATTTGGTGACCATCTTCTAAAGGAAGGACAAGTCATTAAAGGACTACATCTCAAGATTTTGCTGTGAAGTTAACAACATAGAGAGTCCTTTCGATGATAGTATCCTAACAGCGATCTCAACGGGGCTCCACAGAGACAGGAAACTATTCCAAAGTATATACAAGTCCTTGATGAAAAGCATGAGGGAGTTCTATTAGCGGGCTGCTAAAGAAATTCGATAGGAGAAAACTTTTGGTTTGAAAAAGGTTAGATGAAAAGGCGAAGCCAGTGGCTCAATTTCCTATCAGAATGGGAAAAGAAATAGTCGCAGCAAAAACAAAATTGTCCAAATTGATAATGTGGGTTTCTAGCCTGCAAAGAAAGCTAGGACTAAGCAACCCGAACCCTAAGGTTGCTATAACAATTATAGCATCCTGTCTGATACCCTAGAGAGAATATACATAACGAAGAAGCACATAGAGAATTTTGGGTGACCTAGGCCCTTGCGGACCCTATCAAAGAATAGGGGATCCAAACAAGTTTTATGCCTACCATAATGACATTAGGCACACAACCTCTAAATATAAGTTGCTTAAAGATGCGATCGAGGACCTCATTAGGAAAGGTCATTTAAAAGACTATGTGGTACGACCCACGGGATAGCAACCTTTACGACAAACTACATAACCTTCCCAGAGTGCTGAACAAGAGCAAACGGCAATGGTCAGAACCATTTACACAATCCATGGAGGATCGCACATCGCAGGGGCTTCATGAATACATTTGGAATGCGAGCTACGTCTTGTCTATGGGTTATGAGCTCAACAGACCTGCTAAGAAAGCCAAGATGATTTCTGAGTGCATTACCTTTGTGGATAAAGATGCACGAGGAATCCAGTCCCCTCACAATGATGCTATTGTCATTAGAGCTAAGGTCGGCAACGTTGAGGTACAAAGAATCATGTTGGATACCGGTAGCTCGATCAACGTCATGTATAAGAAATGCTTCGAACAGATGGAGTTGACCCAGAGCAATCTCGAATCCTTACTCAAACCTCTTTTTAGCTTTACTAGCAATATGATATTCCCCATGGGATAGGTTAGACTTCCCATCACTTTGGGAGACAAGGATCACTAATCCACTATTCTGGCTGACTTCTTGGTTGTGGATTGCCCCTCGGCCTATAACATAGTCCTGGGGTGACCGGCGATGAATGACTTAGACTTGGTTATGTCCACCAGGACACTAACAATCTAGTTCCCAACCTCGAACAGGGATGGGTGCATACGGGGCAAGAAGTACACAGCCAGATGATGTTATGAGGACACTATTAAGCTTGGGGAGAAGGGCAAAAGGGTTGATGTAGTTTCTAGTGAAGAACCCTAAGCCCTGAGCTCGACCAAAGTCGATCATGATCTCGACCCACATGACCTAGAGGCAGATAGGGAGACTAAGACAATAGAGGAGTTCGAAGAAGTTAGGGTTAGCGAGGCAGATGGTGAGAAGTGCCTCAAGTTTAGAAAGAACATGCCCTCAGATGTAAAGACCCACCTGATTGATTTCCTCCAAGCAAATTTGGATGTCTTTACATGGAGTCACAAGGACATGGTGGGGATTGACCCCAAGGTGATGTCGTATAAGTTGAATATTGACCCTCACCACTAGCTAGTCAGATAGAATAGAAGACCTTTAACAATGGAGCATTCTCAAGCCCTGAAGGAAGAGGTCGACAGGCTATTGGTGAATAAATTTATCTGGAAGGCTCACTACCTAATTTGGGTAGCTAACCCTATCTTGGTCAAAAAGAAGAATGGAAAATGGAGAACATGCATTGACTTCACATACCTCAACAGAGCCTGTCCGAAGGACAGCTTCCCTCTAGCAAGGATTGACTAACTTGTTGATGCAACGGCCAGGCACCAACTCCTCAGTTTTATGGATGCGTACTCCAGGTACAATCATATACCCATGGATCCACAAGACGAGAAGCATACCTCATTCATCATGGACCAAGGGTTGTATTGCTATAAAGTGATGCCTTTCGGGCTCAAAAATACAGGAACGACCTATACCAGTTGGTGAATGCGATGTTCAAAGATCGAATTGGGAAAACCATGGAGGTCTATGTAGATGACATGCTTGTGAAGTCCAGACAGGTCCTAAATCACATAAAGGATCTGGATGAAATGTTTCGGATCCTGATAGTGCTTCGGATGAAGTTGAACCCACTCAAATGTGTGTTTGGAGTAGCTTTCAGGAAATTTCTTAGGTTCATGGTCAATAATAGAGGAATAGAAGCGAATCCTGAGAAAATCAAAGAACTCATTGACATGAGATCGCCAAGCAGGATTAAAGACATTTAGAGCTTGACTGGTTGGGTTGTAACCCTTAACAGATTTATCTCAAAGGCAACAGACAGATGTTTACTATTCTTTGACGTCCTGAGAAGAGCTAAGTGTTTCTAATGGATAGAGAAATGTGAAGCTGCCTTTATACATTTGAAGGAATACATGGGCTAAGCCCCTATATTATCCAAACCACAAGCGGGCGAGAAACAAATTCTTTATCTAGGAGTATCTCAGCATGCCATTAGTGCGGCCCTCATCCATGAAGAGATCGGAGTACAACTCCTAATCTACTATGTGCGCAAAAGGTTGTGAATGCTGAAGAAAACTACACTCCTATGGAAAAGCTTGTCTACTGTCTCGTTGTCGCATATAGGAAACTACGGCCTTATTTCTAGGCCCATACCATTGAACTGCCAACTCGATACCTATTGAGACAGACCCTCCAGAAGGCAAACGCTTCAGGTCATTTGCTTAAGTTTGCAATCGAGCTTGCCAAATTTGACATCCACTACAAATCAAGGTCAGTTATTAAGGGACAAGCTCTGGTTGACTTCATAGCAAAATTTACCAAACTAATAGGGGAAGAGGTAGAAACTTCAGAATGACCATGGTGGGAACTTTATATAGATGGGTCCTCATACGAGCAGAAGATAAGGGAAGGAATCTTGTTGATTAGCCCAGAAAGACATAAAATTCTTTATGCCCTGAGGCTCAAATTTTGAGCAACCAATAACAAAGCAGAATATGAGGCACTGCTTACAAGGCTTCGTCTCACAAAGGAGGTACGAGCTAAAAATTTAAAGGTCTTCAATGACTCCCAATTAGTCGTTTGTCACATAAAGGGGGAATATCAGGCGAAAGGATCGAGAATGGCCACTTATCTGTAAAAGGCTCAGGAGCTGCTCCATACATTTCAGAGATATGAAATCAACCAAGTTCCCCAAGCTTTAAATGCACATACAGATGCATTAGCTTGCTTAGCTGCAACAAGGGACACAGACATTTTAGGTGCAATACCTATAGAAGTTCTTCCATCTCCCAGCATTGAGTAGAAAGATGTCGTGATAATGATCGCTGTGGCATATGACTCGTGGATGAACCCTATCTTAAGGTACCTACAGGATGGCAAACTCCCAGAAGACAAATTAGAAGCATGCCACATGCGGTTTCAAGCTAGTAGATATTGCATTATCGATTATATGCTTTACAAGAGGGGCTTCTTGACTCCACTTCTCATATGCATTGACGGCCCCCTCTGCGATCTCATCCTGAAAGAAATTCATGCCTGACACTATGAGAACCACGCTGGGGGGCTATCATTGGCTCAAAAGGCCCTCCGATAAGGTTTCTTGTGGCCGACCATGAAACAAGATGCGATCGACCTCATAAGGAGATGCGACAAATGTCAAAGATTCACCAAAGTTCCCCGAGCTGCTCTAGCCTACCTCTGTCAAATGATCAGTCTATGGCCCTTCGCGATATAGGGGATTGACCTTATCGTACCTATTCCCATAGGTCGCGGAAACTATAAATACACCGTAGTAGCTGTAGATTATTTTACTAAATGGGCAGAAGCAAAAGCGCTGGCCCAAATTTCTTCCTCCCAAATTGAGAAGTTTGTTTGGAATAATATCATTTGCCGGTTTGGTGTCCCTTAACAAATAGTATCTGATAATGGGACCCAGTTCACAAGAGAGCAGTTCATCAAGTTTTGCAACAACCTCAGGATTTTGAAGAGTTTCTCATTGGTAGACCACCCTTAAACTAACGGACAGGTTGAGGCTGTAAATAATATCATTAAACAAATCCTAAAGAAGAAATTGGAAGCCAGAAAAAGGGCATGGTAGATGAATTACTAAAGGTGTTATGGGCTTATCGCACTATAGCCTGTGACACCATGGGAGAAACCCTTTTCTCGATGCTCTACGGAGCCGAAGTGATGATACCGGTGGAGTTTGAAGTAACTTCACATTGGAGAGCTACCTTTAACCTAAAGGAAAATAACCAGCTACTCGCCATGAGTCTTGCTCTCATTGAAAAGAAAAGGGATGAAGCATGCCTTAAGGTTGCGACCTACCAACAGTGGGTTGTAAGGCATTTTAATCAGAAAGTCTGGGCTCAAAGATTAAAAACAGGTGACCTCGTCTTGTGACTTATTTTACTAGGTAGATGTAACCCCAGTGAAGGAATGCTAGGACCCAATTGGGAAGGTCTATATGTTATGAAAGAGAAATTGAAGGCTGGTGGATATCAACTCTTTAACATCGAAGGACTTGAATTCCCCCGAGCTTGGAATGCCAAATATCTCTAACCATTTTATCGATAAAAATGAAGTTAGATTCATTAATTTGTAATATTTTTCAGAAGTACCCAATTAAATAAAGACCAAAGAAATTTCTCCTCTGTTTGGTATACTCTTCAATATTTTTTTAACAACATTCGATTTTATTTAATCCCAATAAAGAAAAGGCTATGCTCTACCAAGACAGCCTAGTCAGCTGCTTCATGAGGTGAAGATGCCTGAGCCTCACACCCCGTGGATTGATATAACTTATTTAGATTTATGCAATGTGTTAGTAGAGTTAACTAATTGAATAATAAAAAAAAGGCTTGATAGATTAAATCCGAAGACAATGATGTCTCAATTACAAACCACAAAAGTGCAAAATAAGTCAACAGAACAGAAAATAAAGCTATCAAGGGGCTACATGAGATGGAGCCTCAGAGCTAGAAGGATCTTGGATAGCTGGGGAGCTTGAAATAGTTGTAGGTAGATTCTCCATTGTTTTTCCGTCAGGCCCTTCTTCAGTTGCCTCCTGTGTTAGCGAATTGACTTCGACCTACTCTGTGCCTTCACTGGGAAGATTACCAGTAGTTTCAACACCAGGAGGAGAGATCGCCTCTACACCCTCAATGAAACCCTGAATGATAGCCTCAATCTCCCCACCGAAAAAGGAAAAGTCAAGATATGGATGCTTTAACCACAAGGTATACATAAAGCAATCGGTAGTGTGAGAAATTGCAGCATCGTAGGTTTGATTGACCATGATAGAAGCTTCTTCCTTTGTTTTGGCAGTCTCTGCCTCAGCACATATGGCCCTCTCCTCAGCTTGTTTAGTAGCCTCTTTAGCTCATTTGGCCACTTCCTTAGCCCACTGTGCTCTCCCTACAGTACGAGTTGTCCTCCCTTGAGCAGCTTTAAGTTGCTTCTAGAAACTCTCAGCTCCTTGTGTCATAGTGGCTATGTCCTCTTTCCTCTGTTGAAGCTTGTCGTGAGCCCCACATAGCCTTAAAGCAAAGTCAACTATCTCACAAGCAAAGGAATCTTTGGCCCTCCTTATCGCAGCATTGGCTCCAAGCAGCTAAGCTTCGGCATTCTCTAATTTCTTCCTTAACTCCGCTGCTTCATTGGTTGCTGCTGTTAGGCTAGCCTCGAGCCGACCTCTCTCCTTCTCCTAGGTCAAGCACTTATTCCTCTACTTAATAGCCTCCAACGCCCCCTGAAAAAGAATAGTAAGGAATCAAAATATAAGCAAAGAATCAAGAAAAATAAGAGGAAACAACACTGACCATCAAGCAGTGTGATGTGTTCGGTTGTCGCAGTCAAATCAAATTAAAGATTTATAAAATCGGATTGCATTACTCTACTTGTAGCATAGAGCAACACCAGGTTAAACCCAAAGATCATTTATGGGTATTATCAATCAATTAGGAGTTGGAAATAAGGGAGGGTCGACAGAATCTAAGCTAACAAAAACTACACTAACATGCAACTACATGCAAAAAAGAAAATGCAAAGATAAACAAAGCAACTAGCCAAAGAAATCAACTTGAGATCAATGAATCCTAGATCACTAAGTATTTATTCAATTGTCAATAATCATAACAAGAAGCCTTGGAATGATTAATGAACCTATCCTAAGTAGTCAAGATTCAACCAAGAAGCAAACACATCAAAAACTCAATGCATTGCTTGGTTTCTACCTTTCTCTTCTACAATAGATCATGAAGCCACAAGCTTACTGAAATCTAAACATCATAAAGCCATTCCATTCAGATTTCACAATTAAACCAAAGAAGAAGGAGAATAAAAAGCTAACAATTGAATGTAAGAAATAAATACCAGGATCTCAGCATTAATCTTTCAAGTTGCAGCCCCTTGGACTGATTACAGCTTAG